>JAFVLL020016454.1:0-11768 GCA_021397915.2 Tor tambroides
TATATATATATATATATATATATATACACACACATACATACATACATATATATATATTATGTATTTATATATTATAATAACTCATTAGCAGTATCCTGTAATAGGTCAGATTACTCAAAACAACAGAAGATGAGTCTGTGCATTTACTTCATCTGACGTTGTATTCACTGAAATATATTAAAAAATTCCATATTTGTAGTATGTGTACACTATCAAACTCCTTATCTGAGCTCACTTTAATTACATGTGTGCTGAACCGCTTGAATGTACCATCATCACTGATATTATGAAGTCTCACAAACTAGCACATGCTGTCATAAAGACCAGTGAGATTCCAAAACTTGGACAACATTGTTAAAGAAAACTAATGAAGGTGTAACATCACTAGGAGCAGTGAGGAGATGTCACACGAACACAAACAGCATGAAGTGACTGACAGACATCTTCAGCGCTGATCTGGAGCTCAAGCCTGAGAAAGCTGAACCTCTTCTGAGAAAGAGCTGGAGTTACTGAAGTCACACCTGAAAACCTGAGACTACAGCTGAGCTATTTGATCTCAAAGCCCATGATCATCATCTTCATGTTCTGGAGTCTGTATGCATGAAGCAGGAGAACCCAGGTGAAAGAAAAGTGCAGTAAAATACACTTCATTTCAGTACACTTCCATAATATACTTAAAGTGCTCTGTTTCCACACACTAATTTTAAACTTAAATTACTAAAAATGATTCTTTAGTACTTAAGATAATCTTAAGAACATCTAAGTGTACTCAACTGTGCAATTTTGGGACACCATGAATATGAACTAAAATGCACAGTACACTATTACTATGTCATTAGTAGCACTTTTTTCCACATTAAAAATATAGCACTTCAAGTACTTTATGCTAAAAGTATACTTACTGTTAAATTGTGAATTTTGGTACACATCTAAACACATATGAATGAATAATCCAATCATGTGCTATTAGTGCATTTATAGCAGCCTAAGCACATCCCCATAGGGCTTTACTGAAGTAATACATTTCTACTGTATTTTTCATGAAAATCCAAATAGAACTTAGTGATAGTATGTATAAAAATCCACTAAAGTTTTATGTAAAGCGATCATAGCACACTTTTAAGCAATGCAATTATAAAACACTTTATCTGACCACACTTAAAATCAGTTTAAGTGTTAGTGATACTGAGTGTATTTATATTAAGTGTAGCACAGTTGGGAAAACGTACTTATAACTATTACATTACTAATATATTTTAAATATAAGATAACTGTATAAAAGATAACTATACTAACATTGCACTAATTTTTAAATCATTCAAAAAAATACACTGTATATATATATATATATTTTTTTTTTTTACGGTAGTACACTTTTTCAAAGAACTAAAAATCTATTTATATAGTGTACTTTTGGATTTGCACTGAAGTATTACTGAAGTAGAAATATACTTTTAATTAGTGTATTAATATTGTATAACTTTTACAATTTTATTTAGCACAAAAACAAGAATGTACTATAAACGTGCTTGCCTGTATTTAGGTATTTTTAGTGCAATCAAGCAGGATCAGAAGGACCACGAGACAGACTGAGGAGGACCTGATTGAGTCATCAGGAACTGAATGTGCTCACAGAGGCTGAACCGATGCTGAAGTTTCATTGATTCATCTGCTCTGAACGTGTTGAATCCCTGCTCCAGACGAGTCTCTGCAGGCCCGCTGCCTGGGATCAAGGTGTGCCGTCCTGAAGAGAGCTTCAGCTCCTGCAGGCGTGAGGAGCCGGAGAGAGCGCGTGTGCTGAGATCCAGGCCTGTAAAAACAAGCTCCACGAGCAGGATCAGCTTTCTGTAGCCTTCAGCTACATCAGACAACAAACCCACACGACATGTTCAGAGCAGATGAGTGTGCAAACCGTCTCAAAGTGAGATTACTATTAGCTTAAACGAAGAAGAAAAGAGGACAATGTGAAGTGAGTGTCTCTACAAACACCTATCAGATCTATATTCATGAGAAACACAACACTCTCTGTCACGTGAGAGGAGAGGAGCAGATGGCCAGATCTCACACAACAACCTGCTTCAGACGCTTTGACTGACAGCTCACACACCTGAGAAAACAGGTGACCCACCTGAACACACACAACACCCCCCAAACACTGTCTGACAGATGCTTTCATTCACAATAGTTCAGAATCTGGGGTTGGTCAGATTTTTTAATCTTATTTGAAGGATAATTAAACTGCATTTATTTGATTAAAAATACAGTAAAAATTGTGGAATATTATTACAATTTAAAACAGCTGTTTTCTATGTGAATATCTGTTAAACTGTAATTTATTTCTGTGATCTGCAGCTGTATTTTCAGCATCATTACTCCAGTCTTCAGTGTCACATGATCTTCAGAAATCATTCTAATATGCTGATTTGCTGCTCAAGAAACATTTCTGATTATTAGCAATGATGAAAACAGTTGTTCTGCACAATATTTTCATGGAAACTGTGATGCATTTTACTTTTCAGGATTCACAGATGAATAGAAAGTTCAAAAGAACAGCATTTATTTGAAATAGAAATCTTTTGTAACATTATAAACATCTTTACTGTCACTTTTGATCAATTTAATACATCACTGATGAATAAAGGTATGATTATTTTTTATTATTTTACTGACCACCAACTTTTCAGCATTAGTATGCACTGCATTGAAGGTAAGCATTCATCAGTTTATTCAGAATCAAACCTGTGTTTGCTCTACTCTTTTAGCTACAGGAACAGCATTACTCCGATCCTCAAGGAAACGCACAACCAATCCATATCACTCGTCCAGTGTGCTTTGTGTGTAAACATTACTTCACTTCTCTCAAGTGGTCACTTTTTTCTTAGCTAGTGTGATCAACTTCCTGGAAGACGGAAGAGGACGGCTTGATCGATGATCTTCAGGCCACACTGTAAGAGGAGACTTGCAGGACTCATGCTTGAATATGAGTCTAGAGTATTAGAGTATTAGTAGACCGTCTGCTTTTATTCTGATGGACATTCTACTGACTGCAAGTACATGTCAGCTTATTCTACTAACCTTACAGTTTACTAATACTCTAGTGAGAGCTGGCTGACATGCAGTTGTAAAGTTACTCATGGTCAGTAGGATGTGTAAAGTGGACTACGGAAATAAAGTGTAATCTGGTGTTTAGGATCAGGATCCTGTCAGAAATAGCAGCGCTGAGGTCCAGACCACGAGCGGAAACCATCCGCAGGTTCCTGTCGGTTTCTGGAGCGCCTCTAAATGACTGCTTCTGCTCTTTAGAGCTCTTTAACCCCTCCATCTCCGCAGCACACATCCGATACATCCCTCTCTTTCTTTCTCTTTCCCGCGGTAATGGATTACATATGCTCCTCATTTAAGCGACTGTGATTTATTACTGTAACACAAAGACTCGACAGAGCCGATTCAGAGCCACCAAATGAGAAAGCGCAGTCTGACGGACTAACAGAGGATCTGCAGATAATCAATAGATCGTCAATGAAAGTGGCTCTGATGGTAGTGAAGATGAGTGTGTGTGTGTGTGTGTGTGTGTGTGATGGGTGGAAACACACTGAACATTCCTGGAGTAAATCTTCACACAGCACTTGTCATTAAATGCCCAACCCTGAGGACAGCAGACGACTCTCTCTTCAGCCACACATCAACAACGTCTCCATTATTCCTTGAGATTCAGTCAGATTTTTCCTTTTCTCCTCAGAGAAAGAAACTTGCCCCCTACAGAGTCAACAGATCTCAAAGCCAAGCTCAAGTCGTTCTTTATGTAACCCTCAGCGCTCACTCTACTGACTCTGTGTCTCGAGACTTTAGAGGAAAAACCTCTGATACTCGATGAGACGTAACTGAGAAGCTCATCAAGCTGTGAAAGAGAGAGCTGTGAGCCGCCCCACGGCAGAAAAGGGAAAACTGCTCCAACAGAATGAAAATCAACACTCAGCGCTGTCTGATTCAATTAGTGCAATCACACACAGATCTGAAGCACTAAATACAGCTGTCATCTGGATCCACAGAAACCCTGAAAGCAGTGTGAAGACTGATTCATGAACACAGAGAGAGAGAGAGAGAGAGAGAGAGAGAGAGAGAGCTTACCTTGTCTGGGTGGAGAGTTAGCTGCTCTTGTAAGCGTGAGACGAGAGGGAGACTCTCTTCACCTCGTCATAGTTCAGCTGGAGATCTGCCGCAGACTGCAGGAAAGAGTCTGAGGATTCAGACTTTAGTCCAGGATCATCGCTTTCTCATTAGTCAGTTCAGGCTCTTCAAAACTCAGCTCCAGAGTTAGTGAAAAGAAGACGGCCGCAGCTCTGGATCCTCCCCCTGCTCTCCTCTCCTCTCCTCTCGTCTCGTCTCCCCCTCCACCTCCATTCTCTGGCTGTTCCCATGCAGCACACACACACACACACGAGGCATGGGGGAAGGGACAGCAACAATACCAGCAGATGCCTTCACACACACGCTGACAGAACTGATCAACTGAATGAGATATTCAAGACAAACGCTAATGCACTGAACCATCAATACACTGAGATCAGGACACATTCAGAGAGGAACAAGGCCATAAAAACTGCCATCACTTTAAAACTGGCACAAAACAAGAAAACAAAAAGTACTAATATAATTAAATATATCAAAATATACAAAAAACACCTTAAAACTTTAACTAAAAGTAAACATAAAATACTAATAAATTAAATATACCAAAATACAAACAACTTGTGAAGTTTAGTGAAGATTTGCAAACAACGTTTAAAAGTTTAAAAGAAAACAAAATGTACTAATAAAATAAAACAATTTTAAAAACAACACCTTAAGATTGTGCAGATTCTAACTAAAAGGAAACAAAGTAATAGTAAACTTTTAGTAACCCTATTAGTTTTTTTTATATACTGTAACAATATTTTATTTTTATTTTTTTTATAAACAACACTTTAAAATTGTACACATTTTCATCCCTACAGGAAAGAAACTCAGAAGATATCTGTTAAATATCTCAACAACGTCTCAAACTGTGCTCAGATTCAGATCTCAGTATGAATGCAAACAGTTCTCATCATCGTAGAGCACTGTGTGCTGCCAAAAACTAATTTCTTACTCTGTATTTGTGTTGTTTTCAATGAATAAATGTCTCAACAATCTCATCAATACACATTCACTGAGAAGCAAAATGACTTAAAATGTTATTTATTCTTATTTTCAGAAACTTTTTTTAAAAATCAAAATTAAGTGTTTTATTTAAAAAAAAAAAAAAAATTGCCAATGGGATCAAAAACTTGTTTTTCTTTTAAATTTAGTTTATTTTTCTGACCTTGTTGACGGATATTTTGCTTGTTTTAATCTTACATGTGATCCTGGAGCACAAAACCAATCATAAGGGTCAGTTTTTTGAAACTGAGATTTATACATCATCTGAAAGCATGAATAAATAAGCTTTCCATTGATCTGGAGGGTGCAAAAAAATAAAAAAAATAAAAATGCTGAGAAAATCTCCTTTAAAGTTGTTCAAATGAAGTTCTTAGCAATGCATATTACTAATCAAAAATGAAGTTTTGATATATTTACGGTAGGAAATTTACAAAATATCTTCATGAAACATAATCTTAATATCCTAATGATTTTTGGCATTAAAGAAAAGTGGATAATTTTGACCCATACAATGTATTTTTGGCTATTGCTACAAATATACCTGTGCTACTGCTTTTGTGCTCCAGGCTCACAAATCTAATTTTGATGAGTAAATGTATCTTGTTTTAAGAACTGGATATCGTTTACTGGAAAACAAGTCAGACAAAAATACTCAGAAAATAATGTTTTGCAGTGTAGATGTCATCAGGATGTCAGCTCATTTGTCTCTGTTGTTATTTCTTCAAGCATGAGCTCTTCCTGAGATATTAAAGAGCAGGAACACAATCACTATCTGGCTCACTGTAACTAGTGTTCACATTTATTCATTGTCATATGTGTAACCGAACCCTGTTAGTCACATGACCTCTGGCCAGACTCTTGAAGACAGCCGTTCATTGGTCTTCTGAAGGCGCAGGAATGCTGCATTGCATAACATGTCTTTGTGTGTGGTGATCTGTGATAGCTGGTTAATGACTGACTGCGGTTCAGCAGCACATGAGTGGAGAACATCACTGGAGTGTGTGTGATCTGCTGCGCTGCGAGGCTTCATGTGCGTCTACTGCTCGAATGTCCTGTTCCTGCACTGTGAAATGTGTAATTAGTCCTGATGAAGGCCGGTTTTTTAATGACCTGTCCTGCTTCTGTGTGTGATATGCCACCTACAGTGAGCTGACGGTACTGCAATATCAGCTGCCCTGATATTAAAGCATGCTGTTTGCAAGCTGAGACAAGTTTAAAAACACACTTCATCGCTCCAGAGACCCGATATAAACTCACAATGGCAGCACAAAAGCAATTCCAGAGGCACATTATTATTTATTGCTTTATGAAACAGTAGTATGAATGCAACTGCATGCACATGTCAGGGATGTGCAGTATTCCTCTGAACACTGGCACGTTTACTGGATATCGCATATGAATCATTCAGCTTGTTGAATCACTGTGCTGTGTCTCATGACTGTACTTTGACCCCCACAGGACAAGTTCATCCACCTCTCTTATCTCTCATTGATTCATCCGGCACACTTCTCCGCTGCGATGAGTCTGGCCTACGCATGGCTTAGTCATTAACATACGGCAGCTGAACACAATCAGCTCGACATCAAAGCATTCTGGGACAGAACTATTAAAGGGACAACTTCAATACTCACCCTCAGGCCATCCGAGACCAAGATGAGTTTGTTTCTTCATCAGATTTGGAGAAATGTCTCAGCAATGGATGCTCTGCAGTGAATGGGTGCCGTCAGAATGAGAGTCCAAACAGCTGATAAAAACATCACAATAATCCACAGCACTCCAGTCCATCAGTTAACATCTGGAGAAGACAAAAGCTGAAACAAATCCAGCATTAAGACGTTTTTAACTAAAATACAAGTCCATAATCCATAATAACGCTTCCTCCAGTGAAAAAGTGTTCTGGTCTGAATCAGGAGAGAAATCTGCACAGATCAAGCAGCGTTTACAAGACAAAACAGCTCTAAACAAATATGTGAGAGACAACAGGAGATGCACTTTTTCACTGGAGGAAGAGTTATTATGGATTATGGACTCAGATTTGAGTTAAAAGCATCTTAATGCTGGATTAGTTTCAGCTTTTGTCTTCTCCAGATGTTAACTGATGGACTGGAGTGGTGTGGATTATTGTGATGTTTTTATCAGCTGTTTGGACTCTCATTCTGACGGCACCCATTCACTGCAGAGCATCCATTGCTGAGACACATTTCTACAAATCTGATGCAGAAACAAACTCATCTTAATCTTGGATGAGCTGAGCACGTTTTCAACATAATTTTATTTTTGGGAACATATTACTACTTTAAGAGTAGCAGTGGATAAGGCAAGAAATTGTCCTTTTAAGGTTTCTGCCCCACTGACAACCTGTTTTTACCCCTAAAGGTACAATTTTATCACATTTTTATCTGAGAGTGCATTATGAACTGATCTGAAAAAAAATAAAAATACACCCCAAGCAAACTAAAGAAGAAGCTCATCAAGGGTTCTTCACCATTATGGGTACAACAGATTGTCACAGGGGCAGGACACTTAAAGGGAAACCTCTGTCACTTATTTACCCCTAAAAGGTTCTTAGTAGCACCTTAAGAGTACATATTACTACTCTAAAGCAGAACTTCCAAAACCTGCCCTGCCGATCCCCCCAGAACCGCAGATTGTGAATGTCTCCCTCATCTAACAGGCTTTATTTAACTCACCAGCTCATTAGCAGAGAATGCAAAACTTGAATTGGGTGTGTCCGATGAGGGAGGCACACAAAATATGCCGTGGTTAGGGTCGTCAGGACAGGTCTGAGAGCACTGCTCTAGGGTATACACTTCTAGGGTTAAATAAAGTACAAAGTTATCCCTTTGAGGGTCTAGTCCTAGCGACAAGCTGTTGTACCTCCAAGCAGGAGTGTCCAGTCCTGCAGAGTTGAGCTCCAGTCCCATTTAAACACACCTGAACCTGCTAATCAAGGCCTTTGGGTTACAAGAAATGTTGTGGCAAGTGTGTTGGGGCAGATTGGAGATAAACTCTGCAGCACATTGTCCGTCCAGGAGCAGGACTGGACACCCCTGCCCTAAAGGTACACATTTTTTCTGAGAGTGTATGAAGAAAAATCCCCCCAAATATGTGTACAACTAAAGCAGAAACTCATGAAGTGTTCTGTACAGTATGTGCTGTTAAATAAAAGCACTAAACGGTCCCATTGGAGCATCCCGCAGGCGCTGACCACTCACTTATGAAACTCTCCTGTTTATTTTCTAATTCAAAAAGCACCTCAAACTTCATGCTGGTGCATTTAGTGACTTTGCACCGAATGGAAGCCATGCCTTTGACTTCTCTGAGCGAGCAACGGATCGCATCATCATCATCGTCGCCATCAACCAGTATCTCAGTAGCGTTTGAGACGGAGGAGCCCTGAAACTCAGAGCTGGAGTTTTTCCCGCAGACGAACTGCTCCTTATCCACAGACACCAGGCGGTGTCCTCGAATAACCTCAGGAGCGTCACAGTAAACCCTCGACAGATCCTCCACATTCCTGTCGTTGTACCTCAGCCAGTCGAAGAAGTAGTGCAACCCGCAGTCGCAGCGCCAGGGGTTCCCGTGAAGCTGGACCATGCACTGGAAGTCCAGGTCATCGAAGAAGCCCTGCGGGATGCTCTGCAGGCTGTTCATGGACAAGCGCAGCTGCTCCATGTCGTGCTGATCCTTCAGGAGGTTCGCTTCCAGTGAGCTCAGTTTGTTTTTCTGCAGATGGATGGCTTTTATACTAAAGAGCCCATTGAAGACAGTGGCAGGCAATGCCGTAATCCGGTTCTCGGAGAGATCTATTTTTTTCAGCGATATGAGGTTCTGAAAGAGATCCGAAGGGACTTCGGAGAGCTGATTCTGAGACAAGTCCAGATATGTAATATGATGCAGTTTGTGAAAGATGTTGCTGGGCAGCTGCACCAGAGCGTTCTTCTTCAAGATCAGCTTCCGCAAACCAGATGGGAATGTTTCGGCACTTAGGATGCTGATACGATTGCTTCGGAGATTCAGCTCCTCCAGGTGATCCAGGCGGGTGAAGATCCCTGCGGGAAGCTGTGAGATGGAGTTGGCCTGCAGCGAGAGCGATCTCAGGAGAGAGTTGTTCTGGAAGACATCCGCCGAGACGGAGCTGATGTGGTTCAAGGACAGGTCGAGCTCCTGCAGTTTGTGGAGACGATGGAAGAGAAGACTGGGCAAATATGCCAAGCCGTTCCCCCTCAACTGCAATGTTTCCAGTTTGTGCAAAGAGTCAAAAATGCCAGCGTCCAGAGTGCTGTTCTTATTGTTGTTGAGCAGCAGTCTCGTAAGGTTGGCCAGTGAGCTGAAGGTCTGCACGTCAAAAGTCAACCTGTAGGAGTTTCCACTGATTTCCAGCTCTTCCAGCTCAAGCAGGTGCTCAAAGGCGTTGTGGGAGATATTTTTCACGGGGCTGTTGAGAACGACCAGCTTGGTAAGTCTGAGGTTCTCTCTGAATGAACGGCTGTCCAGAAGTGAGACGTCTGATGCCACTACTATCAGTTCTCTCACCTGCGCTGAGATGTTGACAGGTAACGCGCTCAGGGACTCGTCTGAGCAGACGACCTTTGCTGCTGAGAAGCACTGGCACAGATCAGGACAGCAATCACAGCAGTGAAGCTGAGTCAGGACGAACACAACCGCTGCCCACTGTTTGCTCATGTCTTCTGGGAAAAGAAACGCCACAGTTCAGTTCAGTTTTGCCAACTAATTTTCAGTGGAAGTTGCTAAAGGAAGGTCAATTTGTTGCTAAAAGTTGCTAAATGAAGTTGTGATGTCATTGCACGATGATGTCATAGATATTTTTCTTACAGTGTACTAACTGATCAACAATCACAGGTAAAAGCTAACAAGGTCATATCATAAATGAACAATTATTCAATTATTATTATTATTATTATTATTAAATTGAACAATTGCAAATAGCAGCTAAGTTAACAGACGTGGTGTGTGTACTGCTAGGCATCTTTGGTTTCCTCTTTTTGTGTAATTTAAATGGAAAATGTGTGCCTTTTATCATCTGAGTCACTTATCAAAAGTTGCTTAAAGTTGCCAAATAAATTTTAAAAAGAGCTAAATTTGTTTCTACGTGCTTTTGGAAGAAAAAGTTGCTAGGATAGTCGAAAAAGTTGCTCATTTTAGCAACAAAACTGCTAAGTTGGCAACACTGGTCAGTTTCAGTCACTGCATGTCTTTGTGTCTGCTGAGTTTGGGGTACATTTGTGTCCAAAAATAACTGGAAAGTTTTGAAGTTTTAATAAGAACAATTCAAAGATATTGTCTGCATTTACACAAGCATATCATAGCATTGACATTTTGCTAAATAGGAGAAAACACGCTTGATCTCATCAGATTTATAGGTCTTGATGATTGAAAGAATATTAAAGATTTCGCTAACACCTTGTAATACATTTGTATCAGCAGACACTTTTATCCAAAGTGACTTACAGCTGGTTTTGTGTGCATTTCCTCAGACATCAAACCCATGACTTTGACATTATTACATGCTGTTGTTAATTTCTACATAAACTAATGCATTTTTACCATATAATTCAATATTCAAATATAAATGCATTGAATTAACAATAGTACATGTATGAACTGACTTGAACCTATATTAATAAAAGTTGAAAAATAATGTTATTCATAGCACATGTTAAGGAATTAAACCTGATTGTTAACAATAAAAAAATAATTAAGTACTTAACACCCAGCAAATATGCAATATAATATGTGAAAACAGACATTACCTACCGCTCTGTTGTGCTCATGCAGCTCGAGTAGAAATAAGCAAATTCCACTATCAGATAAACTCTGTCTGAGTAAACTGACGCTCATGGGTCGGGTCTATCTGACTTCAGTCATGGTTTGATGTTCAAACTGCTGTAAAACAACAAGTGCATATATGAAGTGACCCGATCCATAAGACTTATAGAGTCAACCACATCACATTTCCACACCTGACTTCTGTTAGTTTATGAAAGTATAATAATAAAACAAAATCAAGTTGACCGGCCTGTTTTCATGTGTACAGTGCTTACGCTGTATTCACACTAACATGCCTGACTAACATCTATCTGTCCATTCAACACTTTACAGTAAGCTTCCACTTGTTAACATTAGTTATTAGTTATTTTTTTCCAAACAGCACAATGACATTATTATTTATTTTCTTTTTTAACTACATTAATTAGCATGAACTAACAATGAAAAATAATTTAAAGCATTTATTCTTTAATCTCAGTTAATGTTAATTTCAACAATTACTAATATACTTCATTAAAATCAAAAGTTGTATCTGTTAATATTATTTAATGAATGTGAGCTGACATGAACATTTGTTTACTAACATTAACAAAGATGAATAAATGCTGTAACAGATGCATTTCTCATTGTTTGTTAATGTTAATGCACTAACTAATGTCAAGAAATGAGACTTTCCCAGCTAACAGAATATGTTCTAGAAACGTTTTGTTCTTTTTAAGTTTCATTAACACTGCATTTTATTGTTTTCACATATTATGGGTATGGGAATGTTACTTTTAAATACATACATACATACATAC
>JAFVLL020016455.1:0-27427 GCA_021397915.2 Tor tambroides
GGTGGGGGGTCTGTGACCATTTGTTAAAGTAATAACTAATTGATTTGTTAAATCAAATGCAAAATTGTGTGTCTGATTGGTTCAAATGCTACACGTCTATGCTGCCTCCAACACATGTGTTTTCAATTACTTTGCTAATTCCTGGAGCCCAATTGGCCCTATTTCTGCAATTAAGGGCTATAACTTTAAAGCGCTCGGATTTGCCACCTATAATTGTTTCATTGTGTATGCAAACACACATGAAACTCACTGATCAAACCCTCTGACTTTTCACCTTGAGTCTAATAGAAGTGGCTTGGGATCCTTATTATGGGCTCAAGCTGTCCTTGAGGTATAACCCCAATGACTAGCAAAACAACAGGAGCCTTTTATTTGACTCTGAGGTTTGGGAAAACATCACAAATACACACAAACATGCTGACGCATACTCACAGACATCAGCTAGTTAGTAGATTAGATGTTCTGTTTGATTCCATTTCTTAAGATAAGTATATTTAGCATGGAAGGATAATATGCTAATCCTTTAAATGTTTTCACAACCAGTTAACCTTAACACAAATTAAGATATTTTGATGAAATCCGAGATCTTTCTGACCCGCATAGACAGCAACACAACTACCACGTTCAAGGCCTAGAAAGGTATCATTAAAATAGTCCATGTGACATCAGTGATTCAACCTTAATTTTATGAAGCAAAGAGAACTTCGATGCTCGTTCATGTCAGTACCAAATACATATTACTTTTTGTGCGCAAAGAAAACAAAAATAACAAGGACTTTTGAACCATGTAGATCTAGGTATTAGCCAGCATGGTGGTTCCTAGAGAACCAACTTCCCCGTCGGGCCGTTTTCCTGGTTGCATTTGCGCCACCAGCAGGAACTCTGAAGTAGCCAACAGCCTTGTCTTTATGCGTGGCATTTAAAAAACTCAACAACTGATGAATGGAGCACGCCATGATCGGAGCTGTTTTTGTTGTGTATCGTAGGTTTCATGATAATGGAGATGGAATGTAAATGCACAATTTACTGAAAAAGCATGAAAATTACATATTATCGAGGCTGAGAAAAGAACACAACACTGCAGACAACAGGTAGCTAAATATCGTTATCTCTGTTTTCCATGTTCGTGGAGTAAATATTTTTACATGGCTTTTTAAAAATGCCAGGTATCCGGTATTTCATATGCATTTGGCCAATCAGCATACACTTATGTCACTGGTAGTTCCTATAGAACTGTTTTAGAGTTCCTAGAACTAAATGCGTTCCTAGTTCCTGTGGTGCAAACATGCCAAAAAGCGGGTACTTCCACCAGTAGTTCTAGGAACTATGAAAAGGTTCCGCCGATTCAAAAGCCCCTATTCGCAGTAGCCCCTCACTGAAGAACGCAAGATCCAGGGGGCGTGGTTGGATCCACATCTAGGGGGTGGAGACTGATAAGTTTAGGGGTGGAGATGGGTGGGTTTAAGAATCAGGGGGTGGAGACGGGTAGGTTTAGGTATATGGAAGGTGGGAGGAGTTGAATTTAGATCCAACCACGCCCCCTGGATCTTGTGTTCTGCAGTGAGGACCATCTCCCTATTCTTGAAGCTTCATTAAATTAAAATTGAACCACTGATGGCACATTGACTATTTTAATGATGTCCTCACTACCTTTCTGGGCCTTGAACGTGGTAGTTTCCTTGCTGTCTATGGAGGGTCAGAAAGCTCTCGGATTTCATCAAAAATATCCTAATTTGCGTTCCAACGATGAACGAAGGTCTTACGGGTTTGGAACAACATGAGGGTGAGTAATTAATGACAGAATTTTCATTTTTTTTGGGTGAATTATCCCCTAATTGGGAATCTTAGGTATTTTGAGCAGTATTAAGGAAACATAAAAATAAATGTTATTTTTAATAATCAAAAACAATTGTTGTTATCTTGTAGTGACAGTTAAAGAATAACAGTTGTTCCTCAATAAAATGCCTTGTGGTTCTGAGAAAATATTAATAAAGGCCCCTATTTGTATATTGCATATTATGCTTGAGATGGTTCCAGTAAACAGTAAATCACAGCTCAGTATTCTTCATCCATCTCTCACACTTGAAGATGATTGTTTCATTGTCTTCTGAGGGAGCGGTTATAGCCAACTAAATCTGACGGGGCGACTGACGCCGTGGGTCAACAGTAACTAGGACTCCTCAGTAATTATTAATTAAGGAATAAAGCTCGCAGTCTTGGGCTCAGCTCAAATGGATGATTTTATACACAAAGCATGTCCTATATAATCAAAACCAACAAAAGGAGTACTGCACGTTGTTCAGAGAGTACGAAGAAAAACTGAGAAAATGGGAGATAGAGCGGATTTTTGAAATCCATTTTCGTTCTGAGAAAGGGCGGTGGAAGAATGTGTTAATAATTAACTCTGTGCAGTTTGTTCTTGGGAAATAAAGGTACAACGAAATTTTGTGATGTCTGGAAATGCTAATTAAAGAAATCAGCCAATTTGAGTTTTCAAGCCATCAGTCTGCCCTGGCAGTCTGAATTCACAGCTCAGCCAGGGCTAATAGTGCCAGCGCCGCGTCTGGGGAAAAGCAGGCATGAAACGACAGCGCAAATGCTAATGAATCGCGCATCCCTCTCCAGCACGAGGGAGACCATTCACACGCTTTCCATTTCACACCAAAGACAGGAGAGGATCCTTCATCAGACCTGAGCTCCGCATAGTTGCAAACTCAAACACTACAGTGCTGCTCCACTTACAGTCGATAACTCTACAATTCAGCTGGACCACTGAAGAGAACTGGGCCAAAATGCAAATCTGATTTCTGTTCAGTCTTTTGCACCATTACTTATTTTCTGTTATCTTCAACACCAGAGACAAATTTAATATGTAAAATGGCACAGTCATTAAGTATTCATTTTGTTTGCTTTTTCTGTCTCCATAACATTTGCTGGAAGCTACAATGCTGCCCTGACTGAAAACGAACGACCACTGGTGGAAAAATTCTCATGCAAAAAGTTCACAGTGCCCACAACTATGTTTTTGCCTGTACCTTTTGTTTCATGTTTTCTAAGAGCAACATTTGTCTAAGATATTTTTAAAAGCTTTTCATGTTATGAAAATGTATACAGTAGATGTTTGAAGGTAAACTGCCATAGATATGCTA
The DNA here is from genome assembly GCA_021397915.2 of Tor tambroides. Lineage (NCBI taxonomy): Eukaryota > Metazoa > Chordata > Actinopteri > Cypriniformes > Cyprinidae > Tor > Tor tambroides. Next base: position 3,150 of record JAFVLL020016455.1, read on the forward strand.
CATCTCTCTGGTGTTTAATTTCAGTTTGTTTTAAACCTTGGCATGTTAATATTAATGTGTAGTAGGCCTACACTCTATAAAGACGTACAGTATGAGTCAATTTCATAAGGCTCAGAATTTGTAATATCATGAATTAGCTGAGGTAAAAAATGCAGTGCTGTCATTTGAAAGCTATTGATTTGACACTCCAGTTTCATGTTGAAATGTGTGTGATAGCTTAATATATGTCTAGTTATGTTCATCGAATGATAAAGTGTCGCATTGATATCGATCTAAAAAGCTCTCGGTGACAACACCTCCTCTGTGACAGATAATCTGAACAGTGCCTCAGTCTCTCCTGTGAACTGAGCTGAGAACAGATAAGGACACTGTGATATCTCATTTAGAGACATGCGCTGAACCTTGACTCCTGAGTTGATTAATCAAATGAGACTGGAGGCAGTAGATGTCGCTCGGTAGAAGACACAAATAATCTCAATTTAATATCGTGAAACCGAGTTAGCAATTCTTGATCCTTTGACCACTGCCAGAAAGACTGTTGAGTAACAGAACAGAATGTGATGCTGTTACGTATTTAAAAGTGCAAAATATGAGCTGCTAACTGTATTTCTAGTAGGCAACATTAAATGTCATTAAGGTGACAATGATGTCATTTAAAGGAATAATTTAGCCCAAAATAAAAAATTGTTGAATATTTACTCACCCTAAGGCCATCCAAGATGTAAATTAGTTTGTTTCTTCATCACTAGTTTTATTTTGATTTCCTGAGTCCGTTACTAGCTTATAGCCCATTAGCATCGCCAGCGTTGTTGCCGCTAATCTTGCTTACACTGTTTACATTCTATTCACACACACACAACCTTTGTTTTACTCACTGTTACTTGCTTTAATGGCAGATTTGTGTCTAACTTTGAGTGCAGGTGAGGACACGTTCGAGTTGCATTCAGTGCAGCTCGAGTTGGAGGCCGTGGAGAAGCAGATCCATGAGCTGCTGGACAAGCAGGCACAGCTGAGAGAGCGGAGAGCCGCGCTGGAAACATCCCATGCTCACAAGTCCGGGGTAAGTATACAGTGCGATACTAACACTCCCACCACCTCTACCATGTGTTTCTCTGCACAGGCCCCGTGCACCCAGGACGCGATCTTCCCAGGTCTCCTTCACTCCGGCTCCTGGACGCCATGGACCCTGGGTGCACCAGCGGCAGAAGATCTTGCTAAAGGTAAAGCGCACACTCACTGTTTTCCTGGTGCTCGTGCTCTTGAAGTTTCTTTCGCAGATACCCGCGATCCTGAAGGACAATGAGAGCATTGGCACGATCATGTTGCACGCGGGGGTGAACGATATCAAGATGCGGCAGACGGAAGTTCTGAAGAGGGACTTCAGGGGCCTGATTGAGATGGTATGCACCACATCACCTGCGACGACGATCATCGTGTCAAGACTAGGGTTGGGTATCGAGAACTGGTTCCAAATTTCCAAGAACCGGGTATTTGATAAGACACGTGCATTCCGCTTAACGACTCTTGCGTTTGTATTTTAATGTGATTTTAAACTATTTAAGCGTAGGAAGGGAAAGAACTAGCACACTGTTTACGTGCAGCGCACCCATTTGAAGCGCAAGCATGCCGAACAGCAGCTTTGATAGCGGTCCCGATACGGGTTCCCGACCTGTGTCCGTTCTCCAACCGTTGAAAGTGAAAATGAAAAGTGAAAGTCATGACGTATTGTCAAGTATGGTGACCCATACTCGAAATTGGTGCTCTGCGTTTAACCCATCCAAGTGCACACACACAACAGTGAGTAGTGAACAAATGCACACACACACAAATACCATGAACACACACACCCAGAGCAGTGGGCAGCCATTGCTCCAGCGCCTGGGGAGCAATTAGGGGTTCGGTACCTTGCTCAAGGGCACCTCAGTCGTGGTATTGAGGGTGGAGAGAGCGCTGTACATTCATTCTCCCCACCGACAATTCCTGCCGGCCCAAGACTCAAACTCACAACCTTTTGATTACGAGTCCGACTCTCTAACCATTAGGCCACGTTCCATGCATTTCCACTGCAGAAAAGGTTGTTCCGGGCCGGAACTGACTTCTCTTTCACATTTATCGACAGTATGCACAAAATACATTAGTATATCATCATAAACACAGCCGTTTCTTTGTCTTAAGTGTAAGTAAACAGATGAGAAAGAAAACACACATGTATAACAGTATTTTTAGATCCGCGTGTGTTCGGTGACAGTGTTAAAGAGACAGCCACCTAATAAACACGCTGCCTGTCAATAACATTAATAAAAGAACAAAAGAACATCATTAACTGATCTTGACTGACTATTTTAACTTTAATGAGGATTCATCTATTTTTTATGAAAATAAAACTATGCAGTGTTTTTAAACTTTTGATTTCAATTTCTGTATCTGAAATTTGTTAAGTTCTATTATTTCATGCTATTGCTAACTGATTTGTTTGTTCCTATTTTATTACTTAGTTTACTTGTATTTAACAATTTAATGTTTGAAATTTATATTAGTCTAGTTGTTTTTTTCTGTGGTATTGTTTGGTAAAACTAAATGCAAAAACACAATAAATATGTTTGGCATCTAAATGTTTGACTTAATTTTTATTATTTTTTTGTTTTGTTTTGTTTATCTTATTGGAAACGGAATTAGGAATCGATAAGAATCTGAATCGATAAGCAGAATCGGAATTGGAATCGATAAAATTCAAACGATACCCAACCCTAGTCAGGACCGCTTCCCACATATCGACATGGACATGAAAGGTTCAGTAGACTTTTTGCTTTAAATGAGTGGTTATTGTCTGAGACTGCTCTTTGTTAATAACTGGAATCTTTTCTGGGAGCGTCCTAGGCTTTTCCGTGCTGATGGCCTGCACCCCAGTCGGAGTGGAACTCCTTTCGGACAACATCTCCAGGACGCTACGCTCCATATGACTAGTAAGTCAAATCCCAAATAACTGCTATGATGACATTTGTACCACCCACTTAAATGATAGAAGTACTTGTGTTGTCCAATCTATAAAGACTGTGTCTATTCCCAGAACAGTGAGATCAAAATATAAATTTAATGCAGGATCTAGAAAATATCTGATTGTGATTAATCCCGAAAAATGCAAAATAAATGAACAAAAATAATTTTTAAAGCTTGGGCTCTTAAACATTAGATCACTCACACCCAAAGCAGTTATTGTAAATGAAATGATCACAGATAATAGTTTTAATGTAATCTGCTTGACTGAAACCTGGCTCAAACCAAATGATTATATTAGTCTAAATGAGTCTGTCCCACCAAGCTACTGTTATAAACATGAGCCCCGTCGGATTGATCTTGGCGGCGGTGTTGCAGCAATATATAGTGTTACTCAGAAAACAGGATACAGATTTAACTCATTCAAATTACTTCTGCTTAATGTTACACTGTTAGATAAACAAAATAAGTCTCTCTTATCTCTTGCTCTGGCTACTGTGTATAGACCCCCAGGCCCATATACAGATTTCCTTAAAGAATTTGCAGATTTCCTCTCAGACCTATGGGTTAATGTTGATAAAGCGCTAATTGTCGGAGACTTCAACATTCACATTGATAATACAAATACTGTGTTAGGACTTGCGTTTACAGACTTAATAAACTCCTTTGGAGTCAAGCAAAATGTCACTGGGCCCACTCATAATTTGAATCATATGCTAGATTTAATTAAATCACATGGAATTGATCTTACTGACATAGGTATTGTACCTCAAAGTGATGATGTTACAGCCCACTACCTTGTATCGTGCATGCTGTGTATTACTGATAACAAGTATGTGGCTCCACGTTATTGTCCGGGTAGAACTATCGTTCCAACCACCAAAGATAAATTCCCAAATAACCTGCCTGATTTATCTCAACTGCTCCATGTACCCATAAATACACATGAACTAGATGAAATGACTAGCAATATGGGCACTATCTTCTCTAATGCATTAGAAGCTGTTGCCCCACTCAAATTAAAAAAGGTTAGAGAAAACGTACTGCGCCATGGTACAACAGTAATACCCATTCTCTCAAGAAAGAAACACGTAATCTAGAGTGCAAATGGACTAACTTGGAAGTTTTTAGAATTGCATGGAAAAACAGTACTGTATGTCCAACTATAGACAGGCTCTAAAAGCTGCCAGGGCCGAACATGTCCGCAAACTCATAGAAAATAACCAAAATAATCCAAGGTTTTTATTTAGCACAGTGGCTAGTTTAACACATAACCAGATGTCAAATGAACTAAATATTCCTTCACATTTTAATAGTAATAACTTTATGAATTTCTTCACTGATAAAATAGATGGTATCAGAAATACAATGACAAATGTAGATTCTACAGCGTCTTGTAATTTAGCTTCATTCATCGCACCCAAAGAAAAACTGCACTGCTTTACAACTATAGGACAGGAAGAGTTAAATAAACTTATCACTGCATCTAAACCAACAACATGTTTATTAGATCCTGTACCCACTAAACTACTGAAAGTGTTACTACCTGTAGCAGAAGAACCGCTTCTCAATATTATTAACTCGTCATTATCTCTTGGCCATGTCCCAACACCATTCAAGCTGGCGGTTATTAAGCCTCTTATTAAGAAACCACAACTAGATCCTAGTGAACTAGAAAATTACAGACCCATTTCAAATCTCCCGTTTATGTCTAAAATCTTAGAAAAAGTTGTGTGTGCTCAATTGTGCTCCTTCCTGCAAAAAAATGGTATCTACGAAAAGTTTCAGTCAGGTTTCAGGCCCCATCATAGCACATAAACAGCACTTGTCAAAATTACAAATGACTTGCTTCTTGTGTCAGACCAAGGCTGCATCTCATTGCTAGTTTTACTTGATCTTAGTGCTGCGTTCGACACAATAGATCATGACATACTCATAGATCGATTACAAAACTATACGGGTATTCAAGGGCAGGCTTTAAGATGGTTTAAATCTTATCTGTCCGATCATTATCACTTTGTCTATTTAAACGGGGAATCATCTAAATTATCGGCAGTAAAGTATGGAGTGCAGCAAGGATCTGTCCTTGGCCCTCTGCTATTTTCAATATACATGTTGCCCCTTGGCAATATTATTAGAAAATACGGGATTAGTTTCCATTGTTATGCTGATGATACTCAACTATATATTTCAACAAGACCAAATGAGACTTCTAAATTATCTAAGCTGACAGAATGTGTTAAAAATATAAAAGATTGGATGACCAATAATTTTCTCCTATTAAATTCAGATAAGACAGATATATTACTTATTGAACCAATAAACAGTTCACAGAATCTCTTGGATTACAATTTGCATCTAGACGGATGTACTGTTACTTCCTCTACAGTCAAAAATTTGTATATTAGACAGCAACTTGTCTTTTGAAAATCACATTTCTCATGTTACAAAAACAGCATTCTTTCATCTTAGAAACATTGCCAAGCTATGGAATACGTTATCTGTTTCTGATGCAGAAAAGCTATGCATTCATGACCTCTAGACTGGACTATAATAATGCACTGCTAGGTGGTTGTCCTGCATCTTCAATAAGCAAGCTACAGGTAGTCCAAAATGCAGCTGCTAGAGTCCTTACCAGGTCAAGAAAATATGATCATATTACCCCAATTTTACAATCTCTACACTGGTTACCTATTAAGTTCCGCATCAGTTACAAAATACTACTACTGTACTTATAAGGCCCTAAATGGTTTAGCTCCTGCGTACCTAACTAGTCTTCTATCATGCTACAATCCATCACGCTCCCTAAGATCACAAAACTCTGGAATCTTGGAAGTACCTAGAATAGCAAAGTCCTCTAAAGGAGGTAGAGCTTTTTCACATTTGGCTCCCAAACTCTGGAATAGCCTTCCTGATAATGTGCAGGGTTCAGACACACTCTCTCTGTTTAAATCTAGATTAAAGACACATTTCTTTAGCCAAGCATTCACATAATGTATCTCATAACCTTGTACATCAGCTACATCTGATCAAATATACATTATCATTCTTTTGCTTGGGTTGAACATCATTTTTTAGTTGGAACAGCAGCTACGCTAATTTTGTCTCTGTTTGCTTCTCTGTTTCTGCCATGGGATTCGCATCCCAAAGCAACTAGGAATCACACAAGCTTCAACCTGGATCCGACCCTTACGATGATCTGAGATGACCGAAAACCTGAGATGAGATGATGCCAACCCCACAGAGGACCTCAGATGATGCTAAACCTGGAACAACATACAAGACTACCAAATTTTGCTACGAGTTTAATCGCAACCTATAATCCTTGCAGTTAATAGTGTTCACCGTCCATTTGATTACACGCAATTTAACTAACTGCATGATTTAAACTGTACCACTAATAACCTACTCCTAAATATAATGTAGAAACTTAAATTTTCTGTAAAGCAGCTTTGCAATGATTTGTAGTTTGAAAAGCTCTATACAAATAAACTTGAATTGAATTGAAAAGAGCAGATTTGTATAAATGTATCACCAATGGATCCTATGCAGTGAATGGGTGCCGTCAGAATGACAGTCCAAACAGCTGATAAAAACATCACAATAATCCACAAGTAATCCACACCACTCCAGTCATGTTTGCAAAAAAATCTACCATAAAAATCCATCCATAATATTGCTTTCTCTTGTGAAAAAAAAAGTTGTCTCGTCTGAATCATGAGAGAAATATGCACATATCAAGCACCATTTACAAGCAAAAACCGTCCAAAACAGCTCTAAATAAATATGTGGCTTTTGTATTGCCCCATTCACTGCAGAGGTGAGGAAGCGATGTAATGCTAAATTTCTCCAAATCTTTTCTGATGAAGAAACAAACTCGTCTACATCTTGGATGGCCTGAGGGTGAGTGAATTTTCAGATAATTTTCATTTTTGGGTGAAGTGTCCCTTTAAGGAACTTCCCTTTGGGAATTTCAAAGAGTAACTGTAGCATGCTTCCATCCAACATACAGAAAACAGTTGGATAAAATATGATTCCAAATCTGGCAGTGTTAGAGAAGTAGACTGTGATATTTACCTTATGTAATCTAACAGAATGTATAATGTATAATGGAATGGATTTTAAAAAATAACCCTCCCAACCCTGTCCATAATATTTCTTAACAATAAAGTTCTAGCAATGCAAGGTCACCCATGCCATAAAAATATTGATTTTTGACTGATGATCCCACAAGAATCTTCATAGATCTCATTGTGGTTAGGTTATCAACACTGATGCTATTGAGATTCAAAGTCAATCGTTGGTTCCTGCCATTTGTCCTACTTCAGTGGTTTTAACAGCAGCGTCTAATGTAACCTCAGTCTCAAATGAGCATCCTTCAGCAATAAGCATCTCCCTCAGAGGACTACAATATACATCACCAGGGCAGTAGGAGGGGCTAATGGCTGATTTAGTCATGCTCCACGGAGCTCCCTCCCTCTGGGGCCACTTTTTAATTTACTCAGACTTTAATTAAAAGGATATTGCCCACTCCCTGGACCATGCAGATCCAGAACTGCAGAAAAACAGATCAGTGGGACGACCTCCAGGGTGTTAAAGATGACCCAGTTCAAACTTCTGCTAATGGTAACAACGGGAAGTGAGAGATGCCATCATAGACCTGTTATTGCTTTTTAGTATCTCAGTGATTTATCCCAAACAGAAGCAGCATTTATGGAGAAATTACGCTACATTGCCTTCTCATTTAAAAGCTCTGATTTATGAGGGCCACTCAGGGTCCTTCATCAAATATGGTTGCTGATTGATGACAATTGGGGCTGCAGTAATTCTTCAGCTATCTTCTGTCTGTATTTCTGTATTTTGACGCTTCAACAGAATCAACACAGCAATTTTAGGCAATGGGGCAAATGGTAATAATATAATAAAATATAATATAATAAAAACCAGTATATTTTATTATATAGAATATTCTACAAGTTACACGACACCATTTTAAACTAAAAACAGAAAATTTTATATGCATTTTGGCCATTCATTTATATGACAATAGTGTTTTGGGGGCCTGCAAAAATGCAAACTTTTAAAAACACTTTTTAAACTGGAAGTTTCTTTACAGAGTGACATTGGCAACTACTGGCCAGGCATGCATAATAAAGCATTTTTATCCATTTTGGTGTGTGTGAACGGAGATCATTTGGACAAAACTTTTTAAAAATGCAAAAGGAAAATAAATAAGTATCGCTTTGATTCATGGCCACATTACCAACTCCAGTGTGAATTATTTTTCTGCAATTCAACAGCCCGTGGTACACTGTGCACATGCGCGACCAATATAAAAAATGCACGGGGTATAAGTTCGCTCATTTGCTCACAAACATGGTCGACAACTGTAAATGCAAAATTATCATTTTAGATGCTTCCATTTTCAGGGCAAAATGTAAAACTGTTACATTTACTAACCGGATTCCCATTACAGATTTGTGCAAAACTTTTGTAATATTTTATATATGTTGATTAAAATCCTATTGCGAATTGAGAGCGTTTCCATTAACCGATGTTTTGCAACTAAAACGTAATTTTATGTGGTTTTCCAAAAAAAAAAAAAAAAAACTGTTTCCTTTGCAGTTTTGCGATATATTCCTTTTCAAATTGCCTGAAAAACCACCTCATGCGAGTGTAAAAATGTTTAGTAAATATACTAAATAAATAAAGCGCAATTATATTATATTATATTATATTTAAATATATATTACAACAAATGTGTATAAATGTGGCACATTAATTGAATCACCAATTTAGTCGCAACTAAGTCTAAACTACAAGCAATGCAATGCAAAACAAAACTAGAGCACTGCTGTTATGCCCAAAGAAAGATATCTACACTGCAGGTGTGTGATATAAGTACAACAGGGCAGTGCCATATCATTAAATAGGGGCATGAGGATTTTAGTTGCATTGCTCACTTCCATTTTTCATACACAGAATAAATGGAATCAAACTTGTAAGTTTTATCCCTGATTTAAAATTTCATGATAACATTGCTTAATTGACCTCAATAGCAGTGAGCCACTGAATATTGTTGATGATATACAGCTTATGCAATCTCACTTGCTTTTTTAGAAGTATCATTGTACATTTGCATTGTCTGATCCTCTAAATCTAGCAAACACAAAGTCTCACTAGTGCTGACACGGGAATTCAAACGGCGGTGCAAAAGTACTGCTAAGAGGCACTGCTCCTACACACTGATCAACTGTCAAGTCAAGCACTCCTAAGCCACTGTTGCTAGGTTACACAGAGGAAGTCTGCACATTTTAATTTTTACCTTGATTCAAACAATCAAAGTTTTGCAGTCTGCTGTTGTAATTTTGTATGGTGTTTTACTGATCATATACACAAATCATCTATAAAGAGGTCTTGGATGGTAAATGTAAAACATTTCTGTTTTTCTTCTAAGAAAGTGGCGCCAGGCTCAGACAGACTGTTGGTTTGTTTTGTTTTGTTCTCAGCCAATATACATCCTCACAAACTCTGAAGCAGTTTGTGGGTTATGTATCCTTGCAATCAAAAGATGACTAAATGTCCTTTATATAACATGCAAGCAAGCTTTCAGCTGTCCAGATTATAACTGACAACATCTTGCATGACAAACTGTGATCACTACTGGCATGTAACACATCTCATCTCTTTAGATTTAACATTCATCTGGCAGTAAACGTCTTATTACAACAGTTTGTATGAATTTCCATCTTGTAATAAGCACAGAATTGTCTAAATTGAGCTGAAAACAAGTAACAAAACTTTCTACTTTCCAGTAAAACATTTATTTATTTATTTATTTGTTTGTTTGTTTGTTCGTTTGTTTGTTGATTGTTTTCAGAGAATTTATTATTTTGTTTATTTATTTATTTTTTTATTTGCTTCTTATCACATTGGAAATTATTTTATTTTATTTTTGGAGGGGGGCGGGGGGGTGTTAAATAATGGTGCAAATATTAATAAATAAGCGCAAACATTAGTAAACAGCATTGTGTGATTCATTTTAATACTCTCCTCCCATAAATTTTGGGTCCAACAGGGAAACAAAAAGCAAAAGCTGGCCCTTAATCTTTCTGAAATATATTTTCATGCAGTTTTACCTTTCAAGTAAATTTTTAGTTTAAATTTTACTGGAAAGCATGACAAATATATTGATTTTTTTTTTTTTTTTTCATTTACAGTGTGGTACTCGCAGATGATCGCCAAGGAGTGTAAACAAGATCAAACATGGAGTCACAGCACTTTTCTTCTTCTCAACTATAAATAAATGAACAAATAAATAAATAAACAAACGGCTAGAGGGAAAATAGCTTATTGATCTTCATGCATTGTCTCGTTAATTATGCTGGTGGTGTAGATTTCATCTAATCGATGTTAGGAGATGCATCTTTATTCTTGTGTGTAACTTATTACTGTCTGAGAAATAAAAGGCTGCACCGCAATTAGAGCTCTAAAGCACTCACCAATCAATAGTCGAGATGTATGTCCAAGACTTTCGGAAGCAAAGCGATGAGAAAGCCACAGTGCATATTCTCCAGGCTAAAGGCTAATCTGCCTTAGTGCTGAGAAATCCTTCACTAGATTTTGCTTCAATGGTTGGGGTTAATAACTCTCAAGACCCAAGCTTTGTCTCAAATGGTTGGGTTCGGGAATATCTGTTTACTTAGACTTACCCCTTTTTTCCGTTATAGATTGGTTGCCAGTCTTTGATTAGATGTTTCTCACTGTTCAAAGCTCACAGCTGAGGTTTATTGGCAAAGTAAAGCCAACCTCTACAAGACTGAAGATCGTCACCTTGTGTACATTTTAAAACTCTTGGTTTCTATTTGCTGTTTGTGTTGGTGTGTACATAATATAACTGGTTCTAGCGACATACAAGATCACCCTCCCCTCTGACTAAAGCTTTGATCCCTAAATAAATGCACATAAACTCACACATAACAAGGGGAGAGTTTATTCTTGACAACATGCCATCATACAACATGGAAGAAGGGTTTGTTGTTTTACACTGGTTTACAGGAATGGGAAAAACAAGAAAGTCGAAAAATGTGGATAAATCTTAAGGGACACATTGGTATCTTTGTTTATTAGTTAATTAACTTGTTTATTTATGCATGTATATATACTGTATATGCATGTATGTATGTTGCTCCTGCTTACCATTTAATCTCAATATCTGAGCTCCTTTGCTCTCTCACAGTGTCAGTGGCTGTTTTTCTGCTCTCTTGCTTGTCAAACAGTGCACACTTTGGAACGAGTTTCAAAACACATTTCAATCCAGATTAGAACATGGTGTATATAAGATTAAAAACATGTTTCAAACCAGAATTCAAACCAAATTAGAACACTGTTCATGTAAGAATTCAAACAGGTTTCAAACCAGATTTCAATTTGGATTTGAACATGGTTCATAAAAGATTTCAAACGGGTTTTCAAACCAGATTTCAAACAGGGTTTTTTACTAAATTTCAAACCGGTTTCAAATGAGGTTTCAAACTAGATTTTAAACTGGATTCAAACACAGTTCATATGAGATTTCAATCAGAAATTTCAAATCAGATTTTAAACAGGTTTCATATCAAATTGAACATTTTTCAATTCATTTTATAGATTTCAAAATGGATTGAAACAAAGTTCATACAATATTTCAAATCATATTTCAAACAGGTTTCATATCAAATTTCAAACCTTGTTCCAAACCAAATTTCAAACAAGTTTCAAGCCAGATTTCAAACTAGATTCAAACCTGTTTAAAATTAGATTTTAACCAGGTTTTTAACTAGATTTGAAACAGGTTTCATATCAAATTTCAAACTAGGTACAAAGCCAAATTTCAAACTGGATTGGATCAAAGTTCATACAATTTTTCAAATAGATTTCAGACCAGATTTTATGCAGGTTTCATATAAAATTTAAAATCCATTCCAAACTAAATTTCAAACAAGTTTCAAGCCAGATTTGAAACTGGATTCAAACCTGTTCCAAATTAGATTTCAAACAAGTTTCAAACTGATTTCAAACTGGATTCAAACACAGCTCATATGAGATTTCAAAAAGGTTTTAAACTAGATTTTATACAGGTTCCATACCAAATTTCAAACTAGGTACAAAGCCAGATTTCAAAAAATGTTTCAAACCAGATTTTAATTAGGTTTCAAATGTGTTTCATACCAAATTTCATTAAGGTTTAAATGCATTTTATACTAAATTTAAAATATGTTGCAGTGTCTGCAACTAGTTACTGCAAACTTGATTTCAAACATATTTTTGAAATCTTACTATCTGTGAATAATTAGAATGTTTCTGCACTAAAAAAGTGCAGACTGAAGCTTACATCTTGTAGTGTGTGCTTATTTATGATTGTTCTTAAAATTGCTGGTTGTGAAATTTGTTTTGTTCAATTATTCCCAACATTATCCATATTGCAATGCACAATGCAACTTAAAATACAGATATTATTTTATACTTATGCAAAGATATACAATATCACAGAAGTTACAGCACAGTGTGCAATTCAATAGTAGAACAGGCTGTAACAAACTGTGTTTGTGTGTCTAGTCTCTGAGGACTTCTGTTATTATCTTGTCCATCACAGAGTGTATCGGGCTGTCCTGGTTAGTGGACATGTTCTTCTATATCTGCTACAGTTTTTACAGGCAGATGAAGTGTCCATAAATCACTGCGTGTCCTGCAGCAAGACTGAGATTATGTTTAGCTTAATACCCCAGTTATAAATCAACACTGCTGACTGGACCAGGCAACACTTTTTTTTTGTCTCGCTCTATCTATTATTTTTGGACATTGATGGATATCTGTACTTTATAGAGATACAAAGTAATGGGCCCTGACAAGATAATATATAAAAACTAGACAGAAACATGTCACACTGACAATAAATAAACATGGTACAAAATTAACTCAGAACAAAAACGTGCATGTAAAGGTTGCAAGGTATTTCAGCACAAAACCTGTGTATTAAATCACAAACCACAAGCTAACCAGGCGCCAACTGTGCTGAAAATGAAAATGTGCTGTGCCATGAGTATTTATGCAAATTAAGCCATTCTCACTCTTTTTATGTAAATTCAGCTTATTACAGATTGCGCCTCAAAAGTTATTTGGTGCAATTAAACATTGCAAAATTTTAAACAATGTTTTTGTAGATGTTTTAGCAATCATAGCAGCAGGAAAAAAAAACTAGAAAAAAAAGAATAATACTTTATAAAATTTGATTCTATTTTCTTTTAAATTATTATTAATTATAATAGTGTTTTTAGCCAGTTTTGTTTGGTGAGTCAGTGTTAGTCTGTCATGTTCTGTTTGCATTAAAATATTTCTTTCTCTGACATTTGAACATGATTGGAATTAATTACCAAAGCAAACATGTTCTGAGGTGGCATATTTTAAAAACCCTGTAAATACATCTGTATCAAAGATAAAATATGATAGTTATATATTTTATAAAACCAAGTAAAGAAAAACCAAGTCATCTCTGAAAATCTCTCAGGAACTCATTAAAGAATGTTCATACGTTTTTCCACACCCTTTTCCCTGCTGAAATGTTCCTCTACCTTCACATCACATATGCACGATAGTGGAAAACGTGAAATATGTTTGCATTTTTAATGACAGTTGGCAGATAATTTAGTGAGGTAATTTGGCCTTCACACACTGTATGTACTCTACAAGTCTCCACAAGAAGATGAAGAAAATACCTCTTCGCTCAACAAATTAAGTGCAGTGATGTTGTTGCTGAATTGAGGCTTGGGTTAATAAGTATTTAGATTCAGCTTGTTCGTGCCAATCAGACTGTGGTGACCCACACTCTTCTCTCATTTCTGTTCGTGTTGTGACCACAAAACTGCAAACCAGATGAACAAATGCCATTACAAAACAAGTAGCAAATTAGTAGCTCCACCAAGAAGCCCCTTGGTACAGTTATAGTTTTAATCAACTGTACAGCAGTTTTTAGTACTATTCATTTATAGTTTATATAGTTCCTAAATGAGGAAGTGTGCATTATTCCAAACAAAGACTAATTAATTTGTGATTTAAAAAGTTGTGTTTTCCATTCTCAAAACTTCAATTATTGCTCTAAATGATGTTTTATTAACAAAGTTCGGGAGGAGCACGTCAGATACTTAGCCTAATTAACACAAGAGGAACGCACTCAAGTTAATCAACGCATAGGTATAAATACAGCTGACATACCTCTATCCATTGACGGTTAATCAGCATCCCTCCACCGCCCCTTCTCCACACTTGAGTTCTACCACTTGAGTTCTTACCACACTTATACGGAGGGGGGTACTCTGGGTTCAGGCCATTCCCGAGCTCGGAGCCCTTCCCCGGACAGCACGCCAATTACGCATTACTATACTCGCCAAATACGCATTACTATACTCCAGCTAATTATATGTAAGTGTGAACTCTTGAATAATGTTGCATTCTATACCTATTTATATAATGTGTCTCCTGTTTTTGCTGTGGAACAATAGCAATGTTCGGTAAGCAGGAATGTTACAATGACGGCAACAGAATTTTGCTGTATCTCTCATTATATGGCTATAAATTATCTAAAAGGTGTAGCTGCTCAGCAGGGGATCTTTTGATGTTTCCCAGCATGCCCTTGAGCAAGGTACACAAGCCCAAGTTGTTTGAATGGCGTAATGGTTGGCAGTGCCGCATGAATGCTTAATAAAAAGAATCCTGACGTAAACCTGATTACAGCGGGCTATTAGCAAGCACACATATTTTATTATAAATCTGCAGGCGTGCTTAACTTTTAACAGATGAACACTGTGTACTAACACTGTGCGGTTTAGCTGAGCAAAACAGAACAAATATCATAAGTCTGGAAAGCGTTGCATTAAGGTATGAAATGCATGAAGACCTCAGTCTGAACGGAGATTATGCTTTAGGGCATTTCATAGTGAAGCCAAATTCCAAAAGACTGTCCCAAAAGAAGACTATCCACGCTTTGATGAAATTTGCACAAAGTTTCCCTTTAATCAGCTCCTCACAGCTACTCCACCATTTAGTACTCAATACACACAGGCAGTGATTTACTAAAGCCGCGCCTGTGTAAAAACACAAACTTGATAGCTTGCACAAAAATTAACCGAGATGAACTGCTAATGTGGTCTACTGAGGATTACAGCTTTCAGATCTGCAAAATAGGGCATGGGTCAGTTTTTGTAGATTTTCTTTAATAAGTAGTTGTGTCTTAATGAATGCAAACATAACACAACAACTGAATGTTTTTTGTTATATTTGAACTTACTTTATATACAGTATCTCACAAAAGTGAGTACACCCCTCACATTCCAGCAACCATTTTAGTATATCTTCTCAAGGGACAATACTATAGAAATGAAACTTGGATATATTTTAGAGTAGTCAATGTGCAACTTGTATAGCAGTGAAGATTTATTGTCCTCTGAAAATAACTCAACATATGGCCATTATTGTCAAAAAAAAGCTGGCAACAAAGGTGAGTACACCCTAAGTGATAACAGCTATACTTCGTTTAACCATGCAAAGCCACATGTCCTATTCATTATATTCATGTTTTTGTCTGCTTGACAGGATCATACAAATTTGTGTATCTTGTATTAGAGCAGTTAAAATTTGGTGTTAAAATTTACAATTCTCTCATAATGACCACTGGATGTTCAACATGGCACCTCATGGCAAAGAACTCTCGGAGGATTTGAGAATTAGAATTGTTGCTCTCGACAAAGATGGCCTAGGCTATAAGAAGTTCAGTAACACCCTGAAACTGAGTTACAGTACAGTGGAGTACAGTACAGTACAGTAAAGTTAGGTCCTCATGCTGTGCATCAGGTGCAGAAGATGACTTCAAAAAACAGATGCATGAGTGCTGCCAGCATTGCTTTAGAGGTTGCAGAAGCGGAAGGTCAGCTTGTCAGTGCTCAGACCATACGCCGCACGCTGCAACAAGTCAGTTTGCATGGCTGTCATCACAGAGTGAAGCCCCTTCTGAAGGTGGCTCACAAAAAAGCCTACAAACAGTTTGCTGAAGACAACCTGTCAAAGAGCATGAATTACTAGAACCATGTCCTGTGGTCTGAGACTCAGATAAACTTGTTTGGCTCAGATGGTGTCCAGCATGTATGGCGACACCCTGGTGAGGAGTACCAAGAAAATTGTGTCTTGCCTACAGTCAAGCATGTGGTGGTAGCATCATGGTCTGGGGCTGCATGAGTGCTGCTGGTACCGGGGAGCTGTAGTTCATTGAGGGAAACATGGATTCCAACATGTACTGTGACATTCTGAAGCAGAATATGATGCCCTCCCTTCAGAACCTGGGCCAAACGGCAGGTTTCCAACATAATAACGACCCCAAACACACACATAGATGTGATAATGAAGCTGAAGGTGAAGGAGTGGCCAAGTCTTCTCCAGACCTGAATCCTTTTGAGCACCTGTGGGACATCCTGAAGCGGAAGGTGGAGAAGCACCATGTGTCTAACATCCAGCAGCTCTGTGATGTCATTATGGAGGAGTGGAAGAGGATGCCATCAACAAATTGTGCAGCTCTAGTGAACTCCATGTCCAGGAGGATTAAGGCAGTGCTAGATAACAATGGTGCCCCTACAAAATGTTGACACTCTGGACACAGTTTTGACATGTTCACTTTGGGTGTACTCATTTTTGTTGCCAGTTATTTGGACAACAATGGCTATACGTTGAGTTATTTTTAGGACAGTAAATTTGTACTTCTATACAAGCTGCACATTGACTACTCTAATGTATATCCCAGTTTCATTTGTGCAGTATTGTCCTTTGAGAAGATACACTAAAATTGTTGCTGAAATGTGAGGGGTGTACTCACTTTTGTGAGATACTGTGTATATATATATATATATATATATATATATATATATAGGGGTGGACTTTCAGGTTTTGTTTTTAAAAATTAAATTAAATTAAACACTACAATAAAATAAAATAAAATATAAATATAAATATGAAAATATAAATTGTACAAACTGATACAAAATCGCCAACTTTTTTTTTCCGTAGGATTTGATTTGAAAAACAATATTGCTAGTGTATATGATGATATTATATACCATAAAAAGTTACATATTATATGTAAGTTCGTGCCCCAAATCATAATAGAATGATTTCTGAAGGATCATGTGACACTGAAAACTTGGATTTTGATGCTGAAAATTCAGCTTTGCATCACAGGAATACATTTTATTTTAAAATATATTGAAATTGTAATAATACGTCACAATAATACTGTTTTTACAGTATTTTTGATCAAATAAATGTAGCTTTGGTGATCATAAGAAAGTTCAGTCAAACACTTTTCAGACCAGAGGACAATGCTACACCTGCAGCACGCTCCAATAATTTCTCCTTTTCCCACACCCCCTGTTTGACTGGAAGAGGTGGAGGTACTGGTCTGCTCATCTCTAATAATTGGAAATTTACTCCTTTACCATCTCTGAGTATCAACAGCTCCTTTGAATCACATTCGGTTACTATTACCTACCCTCTAAAAATCCATTTTGTAGTTGTTTATCGTCCTCCAGGACCACTAGGTAACTTTGTGGAAGAATTAGATTTGTTGCTCTCAACCTTTCCTGAGGATGGTACTCCCTTAGTTATACTTGGAGACTTCAACATCCACCTAGATAAACCTCAGGCTGCAGACTTCCACACTCTACTTGCCTCTTTTGATCTCAAGAGAGTGTTAACTACGGCTACTCACAAATCAGGCAACCAACTGGACCTTATTTACACATGACACTGCTCCACTGATCATGTGCTGGTTACTCCACTGCACACCTCAGATCACTTCCTCCTCACTCTTAACCTCAACATGATTCCTGACACAACACATACCCCTCCACATGTCATCTTTTGACGTAACCTACTCTCACTCTCACCCTCCCGGCTATCTGCTATGGTTTCATCTTCGCTTCCTTCCCTTAAACAGTTAGCATCTCTTGATGGTAACAGTGCTACTGATACTTTCTGTTCTACTCTGACGTCTTGTTTAGATACTTTCTGCCCCTTATCTTCCAGGCCAACCCGTACCACCCCTTCTGCCCTCTGGCTATCTTACATTCTCCGCAAACATCGTTCTAAGCTCAGGGCTGCAGAAAGGGTATGGTAAAAATCACAAAATCCTACTGACCTTAATTTATATCGATCACTCCTCTCTGACTTCTCTGCTAATGTCTCCACCTTCCTCTTTGCTCCCGATGTACTTTTCACTACGATGTGTAGCACGGTTTTTGCGAAGGGCCAACTGAGTCAAACAATTTTTTCATCTAAGAAGAGATATGAATAAACTACAATGGTAACATTTACCGAATTTGTCAATCCACACCAGAAAAGTCATGTGGATTGGATAACTGGAACTAACCAGCACACCGATTTCATTGCACACCAGCTCAAATGTCATTTTAATAATTTCTAATTGGCTTAGTCAAAGTTCGTCATCAAAATGATTTATGTAGCTCCGTCCCTTTTCAGCACCGTGGTCGTTGTCTTCTGTCTGTATAGTTTGTACAAATTTATGAATGAACCGCTCATTTTAAAATCTTCCCGGGTCTTCCGACATCTGCTTTGAATATTACAATGCACATAACTTCAGTTAATCAAAAGAATAAGTAACCACTTCATCAGCTAATTACTAAAAGTGATGCTACAGAGCTACCAAAAAAAAAAAAAAAGTTCAAAGACAAATTTTAAAGATGGCTGTGCATCTGTTTCTCTGATGCATAAGGTCTATAATCACCTTCCATAACTGTCTCAAATGATTGCATTCCCAAACATCAGGCATCCTACTGCAAGATAACATGACAACCCTTATATTGCATTTTGTCTGAGTGCTCTTCATTTATTATGTACTGTAGGAGAAAAGAGCCACAGGCTTCCCCGGTTGCAGCAACTTCCATGTTTATTATTGATACTTCATGCCCATTTCCTAGAAAGCCAATTTTATTTTTCTTATAAATTAAAGAATCGCTTCAATAACAACTGATTGTTGAAATTAGACATTTTAACATAAGAGCACAACTCTATGATTTAAGTTACGTAACTAGGGTGTTTACAACCTAAAGCATACAGTACCATCAGAGTAACGATTCCTGATTTATTTCAAATTCGACATAAAGTGAATCAAAGTACAATCAGGAAGTCAATTAGGAACTCAGTAATGATTAACTGAGTCCTGGAGTCCAACCCCTAAGTCATGAAGTTTAAAACTGTTTCATGAATCTTTCTGAATGGCTCAACTGAAAGAACTGGATCAAAAGAGTCATCCGGCAACACTATCTGAGACTTCCATACCAGCTGACTAGCAACACCTTAAGGGGATAGTTCACCCAAAAATGAAAATTCTGTCATTAATTACTTACTCTCATGCCATTCCAAACCCGTAAGACCTTCATTCATCTTTGGAACACAAATTACGATATTTCAATCAAACAGCACTTGGATGAAGAGTCTGTACTACCAATATTGCAGAAAACTATGTGCAAGGAAAATAATTTAGAAATAGAAAACAGAAATATAAATGGCTATTTCTTTTTATTTATTTATTTTACTTTACTTTTTTTACCAGTACATTTGACATCTCTAGTGAACATACAAAATGACTTGTCGCGTCAACTTGGTTAGGACACAGCATAAGCCAGATACCCTGCCCAAATGGTGCCGCTCATATATGCCATGTGCTCTGCCTGACTAAGCTGATTTGATGCACACAAGACTTATTCCGGTATATGTTTATATATAAACTTGCAGCTGCCTCCCAAACCCACACAATGTCAGACTTACAGGGGCTACGAGGTGAGGACAGCTTCTCACCAGAGATCTGTCCTCCAATCTCTGCCTCATTCTCTCTCTCACACCTCTGCTGAGCTTCCCAGCTCGATTCTTGCCTCGGGCCATGCTCAAGCCAAACTTTACTGAATTTATGTATTTCTCCCAAATTCTCTCTCGCAACATCAGCAGTCAGTAACTCGATACGGTAACAGGAGGTCAAACCTAAACTAGTCCACATTTGTGAAAAAGTCGATGCACACCGAAACAAAAACTGGAGATGGAGTGTTAAAAAGTTTAACAGCTTCGAAACCAGTGAAATTACGTAATTTCTTTAAAACAGATTTACTGTACTAAATGCAGGAGAGTTTAGACTCTTCCAGTGTATCATTAACACAACTGTTTTTTTGTTTTGTTTTTTTTAAAAAGTAAACTGGAGTGGAGTTTACATGAGCAAAACCCACTTACACTACCCAAATTTGTGTCAGGGGCTTGAGAACAGTTTGCAAGAATTATGATGATATATAGCACTCCAACCAAACTTTAAAGTTATCCAAGACTCTTGAAGGTCTTCCTTCAGTGTTCTGTGCAAATGAAGATTCATGGGTAATGTCAGAATAAGTTACAAGAAAAACATAGTGCATTCTATTGTAACGCAATTGTTTTCGCTTTAAACCATAAAAAAAACAAATAATATGTAGTAAAGATGCTTTATTGATAATGAAAAATCAATAAACAATGCTTTATTGTATAACAACACTTGAGTTTGTGCTTATTAATAGTAAAAGTTAGTCTTAAGTTTGAAAACTAAATATTCCTCAAATATTCAACTTAATAATCATCAATATTATAGTAATAATCAAGTTTGGGCTCCACAAACAAAACAAATGAATAAACAAATAAATAAATAAATACATTTTAGTCAACTCTCAGGATAGTTTGGCATGGTAATGGATGTCACAAAGTCAATGTGAGACTTGCTACTGTCAATACATCCTCATCCAAAGCAGATGTGAGCATGTAAGACATGCTGGTGCTCCATACAATATGGGTGGAGCTGGGGGAGGTGGAGGGTCTCTGATAGAGGGTCTCTGATAGATGCTGTTGCAAGAGCAAACACAGAACCAAACTATTTAAAAGTTAAGCAGCAAGCTCATTCAGCTGCAGAATCAGCAGAGGTTAGTCAGCTTGTGTCATGTTGTGATGATGTCATTGTTTGCAGACTGCATTAAGAACAGCCTGAGCCATCTAGATAAAAATATTTTTGAAGATACAAGTACATGTTCAAGATGTACATATTTTTCACTCCTCAAACTTTATTCATTAACTTTTTTATTATCCAACAGGTGAAAAACTCCGATCATTAAACTAATAATGGTGTGTACAAGTTGAGATGTAATATGCAGGGTTAGGGGTTTGTTCAAATAATATACAGCAGGTATGAGCAATAGTAATTGTGATGATTGCTGTAGAAAGCACCGTTAATTATTTCCATCTAGCCTTGAGTGTCAGTGGCATTTTGCGACCATCTGGGAAACCATTAAAAGGGGTACATTATGTAAAATTATGCTGATTGGGCTCATTTTTTAAAATAATGAACATTTTTCGTAATGGAGTACAGGTGTTTTCTATAGCTAAATACACTCATTCAAGCCTACTTTGGATTTCTATGTGTGTGTTTGTGAGAGACAGAGATTACGTAAACCTTACAGAGGTCATCTCTGTGTGGCTCCTTCTAACAACGCGAGAGTCTGTTTGAAGGAGCGGCACACCTGGTCCTGAATAAAGGCCTATGTAAATTGCCTGAGCCAGACAGGCCTTTCATTAGCGTGATCTCACTGTTTGAGCTCTTTCTCTCTCTCTCTCTCTCTCTCTCTCTCTCTCTCTCGGCATCAATCCATTCAGTCCCAGGCATAAACATTCTTTTATTCCAGCTAATCGGATCTCTCCCGATCAAAAAGCTGGTCAAGACACAGAAGATGGAAGACGCTCAGTAAAGTCAATGTGAAACAGCAGCCACATATCGCTACCGTAATGTTACCGCTTTTATTACAATTTCTATGAAAAGGTTAATAAATAAGAACAATAATGTTACAAAACTCTCTGGTCAGTTGTGGCCTAATGGTTAGAGAGTCAGACTTGTAACCCAAAGGTCACAGGTTCGAGTCTCAGGTCTGGCAGGGATTGTAGGTGGGGGGAGTGAATAACCAGCGCTCTCTCTACCCTCAATACCACAACTGAGGTGAGACCCTTGAGCAACGCACCGAACCCCCAACTGCTCCCCGGGTGTCGCAGCATTGGCTGCCCACTGCTCCGGGTGTGTGTGCACATGGATGGGTTAAACGCACAACACAAATTCCAAGTATGGGTCACCATACTTGGCCACACATCACCTCCTTTCCTTTCCAAACTGTTCCATAGCTTATTATTATTATTAATGTCATGTGGTACAACCAAAGTTATGCTCTTTCTAACAACATGTAGAAATTAGACTCAAAGAGACCTAAGCAGACCTCTATAAGCATTTGTTATGATCAGTGTGCACAGGGTAGATCAGGTTGCGAAATATCTTGTGGCGCAACTCCCCAAAACGTAACGATAGTTATGAATTAGTCATTTATTTATTTATTTATAGTAAATTATATATAATAATTTCTAATACAGATAAATACAAAAAAAATTAAATAAATAATTACTAGTATTACACCCACATGTATCCAATTGTTTGTTTCCTCCAAAAATGAAACCAACACACTTATTTGTCACTATCCCGACTTCAAAATATGCTTTATGACTAAGACATAAAGGCTACATATCTCAATGTATTCCAAAGTGGGGTTTTTTTATTATTTATTTTTATTTTATTTTTTTATCTATGCATATTTCCCATTATTGGCATAACCTTTGTGACAGGATGGGAGTGCATTTATTTATTTATTTATTTAGACAGATATTATGACAAATAAAATAACATTTTGTATGTAACATTCTGTACTCTATGTTTTCTCAAAGAAGAAGAAAAGTGAAGAATGCTAAACTTTGAATAAACGGGGGTTTTATCATCTCTGAAGCTTGGACCCTTAAACAGCTATTTTGCTACTGGTTAACATTAAACAGCTATATGCACTACTGTTCAAAACTTTGCACAGTAAAACTTAACAGTAAAATTTACTACACGAAACCATTTAATTTTACTTAATATTACTGAAAGTCCATTGTACTTAACAGAAAAAGTTATGTGAACTCAATAACTGATTATACTAAGCATAACTCAAACTGAACGCATTACAGCAAACTTCTTTTTTTCAGTATATGCTCTGTTTTAGACTGTTAAAGCAGAGTAAATGTTGAAATTAAGTGCTATTGTGTTTTTGCACAAGATAGGGTGAGCAATGGCTGCCAAAAAGTCAGCTTTGCCCTGACAGGAATAAATTAGTTAGGTTTTTTTTTTTTTCTTTGTTTTATATCAAATATGTGCAGCCTTGGAGAGCATTACAGACTCTATCAAAAACATTAAAAAAAATCTTACTGACTCAAAACCTTTGAATGGTAGCATATGAGCAGGAAGGAAAGTTGTTTCACAGGCCTTTTTGCTGAAAAATTATATTTTTACAAAGACAAACATGTGGAAATCTTTGAATAATTTGCACGATGAATCATACACAATGTCACCAACAATATGTATTAAAGTAAACAGTTTTCATTTCATGTAGAACTTAAACCGAGCTTTTCCAGGAGAAAAAAAAATCAGAATCACATATAGTAGCACATTGATAGCCTTCGGTAACAAAGTTACGTAGCTTTCCTGATCAACACACACTCCATGATACCGGTCCCCAGGGTGATGCATATCGAATGGCTGTTCGTGACCGATTCAGCAGAGCGTCTTTGCTAAACGCGAAGAGAGAGCGTGCGTGGAGCGCCCGAGCGTGTTTGATTTCGGAGTGACGGAGATCAGAGGCAAAAACACATTGGTATAAACTGCATCACAGATATTCAGAGTCATAGAAGGGTCAGCGCGCACTATAGAGAGGCATTACAGGCAGAGCTAATAGGGAGGGGATGGAATATGCACAGTATGTGTGTGTGTGTGTAATAAATATTTAATGGAAGAGTAGTGTGATGCCCAGTTGCAGCCCAAGGCTCTGCTACACGCCACTTACAGTGAGCACAACCCTTTCATCATCCACGCACACGGAATGGCACACACACAATCGCGCACGGCTCTTCCAGCTGCAGTCTGACCTGAAAACCTGTCTGCATGCTGCTCTGGCTGTCTTTCTGAATTAAGAGCACTCTCACTGTCGATTGAGCACACAATATTCTCTGGCTAGCTCTGTTACTCTCATCTTCTCTGTGTGTGTTATGCACTTCTTACCCTCCCCCAACCTTCTCCCATCATCACCTCCTGGCCTTTTTTCTCCTTCTCTCCC
>JAFVLL020016456.1:9123-29123 GCA_021397915.2 Tor tambroides
ACTAGGTGAAATAAAACCCACAAAAAATTACGAAAATTCTAAAAAAAATTAATGAGACGTACTTATATCCTATGTGAACAAAGTCAGTAAGTTTGAGTCCAATGCGTTAACGTTAACTAGTATTTTCAGGAAAAAGAAAATCTTTTTCGGGTCAATTTGACCCGAACACAACCAGAGGGATACAGGATTAAATAAAAATAATTTGAGACTTTTGACTTTATTCACAAAATATTCCGATTTAAATCTCACAATGCTATGACATCATTCTTTTAATCTTTTTTTATTTATTTATTTTATTACTAAAATGCTGTCAATTTTAGTAAATCAAGTTGGCCTTGTGAACTATCTGAAATAAAATAAGTTAAAAAATATATGTACATTTTATAATTTTATAGTTTATTTTATCTTTAGTAACATTTTTTAAAATTGTTATTAGTTGTAGTTAACTGTAATAACCCTGCTTTTCAACTCTTTTCACTGTAGCGTAACATGTTTCTGAGCAAAATATGATATTCATATATTTTGTGGCGTGTGGTTTTA
Organism: Tor tambroides; assembly: GCA_021397915.2. Classification (NCBI taxonomy): domain Eukaryota; kingdom Metazoa; phylum Chordata; class Actinopteri; order Cypriniformes; family Cyprinidae; genus Tor; species Tor tambroides. Next base: position 9,664 of record JAFVLL020016456.1, read on the forward strand.
TGATGACGTGTGCCTGAGGGAAGTAGATTGTGACTCACTCTGAGCTGAGTTTGTGGGTCTGGATGAGGCTGGTCTCATGGCCAGATAATTATCAGAGCAAGTACTGGAAATCCCACTGTCACTGTCACCGGTAAAACAAACACAACAAACAAATAAGAATAAAAACATGCACTTTCAATTAAACACAATCAAACACTTTTCTCATTTTGTCAATTTTAAGTTAAGTATAAACTCAAAAGTCGTGGTCACATTTCCTGCTGTTTTGCGAATTTTTGCTGGCGAAATCCAGTCGTTTTAATATGAATCCATGTGATCAGGAATTTCTCATGAGGGTGAAAGATTTAGCAACAGTTTCAAGTTTGTCACTCAGAATTTGCAAATTTATTTAATTGATGAAGTGACTTCTTTGTGAAAGCAGTGCTTTTTACATTCATGACTATGGAAAATGGACATTTTGGACATTCTCTAGACATTTTTTGTCCACAAAGTTTCGCCAAATTTCTGTGAATATGACCCGACCTTAGTCTAAACAAGTTATTTTTGGGGTTTTACAAAACATGTTTTTCTTTAAATCTGCTGAAATATTCTGAGTTTTGAGTTTACAGTATATGTTTTATAAAATGTTTGTTAAACCGACCTTCTGAGAAACATTCGTTCAGTGTTGACGTTCTTATAATCCATCACCGGATTCGGAATCGTAATGACGAAGTTCAAGAAGTTCTCAGCTTTGCTACGCAGGAAGTTCAGAAGATCACCATGACAGCAGTACTCCGTGATCACCAGCACAGGACCTGGAAACAAGCACAGGACCCTCAACTCTTGCAGGAAAATCCAGCCATGACCAGTTTCTGATGCATTTACATGGTTTCTAGCTGGTAGAAACTGGCTTAGATCTAAAAACCATCTATTAAAACCAGTCTGAGCTGGAGGATGGAATAAAACAATTGGATGGTCTTACCGCTTTGTGTACAGGCGCCCAGCAAGTTCACGATGTTCTTGTGCTGCCCGAGATGACTGAGGATCTTCAGCTCGGACATCAGAGCCTCTCGCTCGTCTGGATGAGCGCTGGCTGCTCCCAGCATGCAACACAACACAATTCACTCACTTACTGGCTTTGTAAATGACTTTTGTCAGAGAAAGATCAAAAGACCAAAGTGACATTTTCAGTTTCTGATGCCGATTATATGAAGATGTTAACAGTATTAACTGGACTGATCTGAATAACGACACTATTGTACAGCTGAAATTAAATTAGTCTCACAACTGATTAATTTTGCAAGCTGTTATTTTCCTGTTCATTTCTTAGAAGCTGCTTTTACACAATCTGTATCATATAAATTGCTATCCCAGCTAACAGGAAACATTTTTTAAGGTTGTGTAAATGCTAGTACAAATTAGTCTTGAAATAATGTTTATGGGGCATTTTTGATATTTGAGATGTTCTCATAATGTTTAGAGAAAAAAAGGTGTTTTAAATGATGAAAGAAAATTCAAATTAGTGCTGTCAAATGATTAATCACGATTAATCGCATCCAAAATAAAAGTTTTTGTTTATGTAATATATATGTGTGTACTGTGTAAAGTACAAAAAATAAATTAAAATATTTATTATATATATATAAATACACACACATGCACGTATATATTTAAGAGAAATATGCTGTTTATAAATTAAATATATCTATATATAATATAAATTACATGAATATAAATATTTACATGTAAATATTTTCAAAATATATACTGTATGTGTGTGTATTTATACACTGCTCAAAAAAATTAAAGGAACACTTTTTAATCAGAGTATAGCATCAAGTCAATTAAAATTCTGGGATATTGATCTGGTCAGTTAAGTAGCAGAGGGGGTTGTTAATCAGTTTCAGCTGCTTTGGTGTTAATGAAATTAATAACAGGAGCACTAGATGGGCAACAATGAGACGACCCCCAAAACAGGAATGGTTTTACAGGTAGAGGCCACTGACATTTTTTTCCCTACTCATCTTTTCTGACTGTTTGCACTAGTTTTGCATTTGGCTAGGGTCACTGTCACTACTGGTAGCATGAGGCGATACCTGGACCCTACAGAGGTTGCACAGTCAGTCCAACTCCTCCAGGATGGCACATCAATACGTGTCATTGCCAGAAGGTTTGCTGTGTCTCCCAGCACAGTCTCAAGAGCATGGAAGAGATTCCAGGAGACAGGCAGTTACTCTAGGAGAGCTAGATAGGGCCATAGAAGGTCCTTAACCCATCAGCAGGACCGGTATCTGCTCCTTTGTGCAAGGAAAAACAGGATGAGCACTGCCAGAGCACTACAAAATGACCTCCAGCAGGCCACTGGTGTGAATGTCTTTGACCAAACAATCAGAAACAGACTTCATGAGGGTGGCCTGAGGGCCCAATGTCCTCTAGTGGGCCCTGTGCTCCCTGCCCGGCACCGTGGAGCTCAACTGGCATTTGCCATTGAACACCAGAATTGGCAGGTCCACCACTGGTGCCCTGTGCTTTTCACAGATGAGAGCAGGTTCACCCTGAGCACATGTGACAGACGTGAAAGGGTCTGGAGAAGCCGTGGAGAACGTTATGCTGCCTGTAACATCGTTCAGCCTGACCGGTTTGGTGGTGGGTCAGTGATGGTCTGGGGAGGCATATCAATGGAGGGACGCACAGACCTCTACAGGCTAGACAATGGCACCCTGACTGACATTAGGAATCGGGATGAAATCCTTGGACCCAATGTCAGACCCTACACTGGTGCAGTGGGTCCTGGGTTCCTCCTGGTGCACGACAATGCCTGGCCTCATGTGGCGAGAGTATGCAGGCAGTTCCTGGAGGATGAAGGAATTGATACCATTGAATGGCCCCCACGCTCGCCTGACATAAATCCAATAGAACACCTCTGGGACATTATGTTTCACTCCATCTGACGCCGCCAGGTTGCCCCTCAGACTGTCCAGGAGCTCAGTGATGCCCTGGTCCAGATCTGGGAGGAAATACCCCAGGACACCATCCATCGTCTCATTTGGAGCATGCCCCGACCTTGTCAGGCATGTATACAAGTACGTGGGGGCCATACAAACTACTGAGTACCATTTTGAGTTGCTGCAATGAAATTTCAGCAAAATGGACTAGCCATTTTGGCTATGGACTAACTTTGATTTTCGGGGTGTCTTTGAATTCAGCCCTCTGTAGGTTGATAATTTTAATTTCCATCAAACGATGTGGCATCCTTTCATTCCTAACACATTACCCAGTCCATATCAGTATAGATATCCAGCATGATATTTTTCCCCATTGAGATCTGATGTGTTTTCAAAGTGTATATAATAAATATACACAGTACACACACATATATTATGTAAACAAAAACTTTTATTTTGGATGCGATTAATCGCGATTAATCATTTGACAACACTAATTCAAATGTAACATTCTCATAACTTTTTAAAATGATAGAACGGAACGGAATGAGAAAAACATTCTTAATTTAAAAAAAGACAATTTAGAACATTCCAAAAACATTCTGAAATAACATTTTCATAACATTTTAAAATAATAAAATAGAATGTTCCGTTAACATTCACATAACCTAAAAGAAATGTTAAGTAAAAAGAAAAAAAAATGAGGTTTTGAATGTTTAAATAAACATTATTGGCATTTTCATAATGTGAATGTGAATGTGAATGTGAATGTTAGCAAAATGTTCTTAAAACATGGTTTTAGCTGAATATAAATAAAATAGGTGTGAAAAATGGTGTTCCACAATATTCCATTGCCATAGTATTACCATAGTACATATCTATTAAAAACAAGTAAACTATGGTAACACTATAGTACTCTTTGTAATAGTCATGTATACTGACCTTTCAGCATTTTGACAGCTACACGTGTGATATTGTCCTCTTTGCCCAGGCCGTATGCTGTGGCCTCTACCACCTTCCCAAAGGCTCCTGCTCCCAGAGTCTTTCCTGCACATACAACCACCAGAATCACTCCATCAGTGACTGCACTCCAAATGCACAGACTGCTTCTGTCATGAAACTCCTGAAGTGCATAATCTTGTATTAATATTAAATATTTTTTAAAGGAACAAAACAGTTTCTTTATAATATCAATCAATCAATTAACCAATCAATCTCAAAACAAAGTCAGTTAGTTCAGGTTAATGGTGTTAAATGAATTTTCATGATGCCCATGATTCAGAAATCTGTCATATGTGAGCGTGTGAAGCATCAGTGAAGTATCAGTACAAACCAAGCTTTAGTTTGTCTCGAGGAAACTCCCATTTCTCATTGTATGGCAGTTGTGTTGGGTCAATGAAGGTGTAGTTGTTTCCATTTGTGGCTTCAATGATTTTCCAGCGGATCTCATATCTGGGTTTCTACCGAAAGACACAAACTAGAATTCAGTCTGATGCTGAAAGGATTTATGCTCATATATCAACACAATACTGCGGAGAAATTCACTGTGTGCAATCAACAGGTTTGAAATATGTGACCCTGGACCACAAAACCTAAGTGTCTTAAGTGTCAATTTTTTGAAATTGGGATTTATACATCATCTGAAAGCTGAATATGTATGGTTTGTTATGATCGGACAATATTTGGCTGAGATACAACTATTTGAAAATCTGGAATCTGAGGGTGCAAAAAAATCAAAATATTGAGAAAATCGCCTTTAAAGTTGTCCAAATGAAGTCTTTAATAATGCATATTACTAATCAAAAATGAAGTTTTGATATATTTATGATTTATGATCATTTATGATTTTTGGCATAAAAGAAAAATCTATAATTTTGACCCATACAATGTATTTTTGGCTATTGCTACAAATATTCTCGTGCTACTTATGACTGGTTTTGTGCTCCAGGGTCACATATTTAAAAGAACGTGATGTTCATGAGTTTATGGACATGTGTCGTATATACAGTAGTGCATGAGTCATATGAACTACTGTTAAGATACTGGGTGTTAGAGCTTAACAGCCACTGACACTTTTTATTTTCTTTTGAAAAGAGCTAAATACAAATTTACATTAAAAAATATTTTTAAGTAAACTATTTTTAAATAAAATTTTAAAAAAAACTACTCTAAAAAATAAAATGTTTAAAGAAAACAAATAAAATTTACTCAAAAATGAAAAATCTGTGAATATAAAAACAAAAACAAAAGCTGTTTTCTGTAAAGCTGCTTTGAAACAATGTGTGTTGTGATATACATATAAATTTGACTTGAATGTTTGGCTTGAGAAGAAGATGAGTACGTGAGATTTGAGGAGGGCAGTGATAAACGGGAAGTCAGATTGTTTAATTTCAGTCTGTTCCTCATTTATGATGATCATTTTTCTTCAGAAGACTTGGAATGAATACATATATATATATATATATACACACACACACACACACTCGCGCGCGCGCACACACACACACACACACACACACACATATATACACATGTATATATATATATATATATACTGCTGTGCTCTGATCCTCTCAGTGCAGACAAACGCTACTGAACCGCAGGAGCTTTCAAAGCTCCTCTACAGCTGTGATCAATTAGTGCTTGTGTGTTCTCACTGGAGGAGTAGAAAGCTCAATGAACCACAACACATCAATACTCTCTCTGCCTCTTCAGCACTTTTCAGGATATAATAACAGTTCGGCTTTTGGGTGAAAACCCCCCCCAAATGACCAAGATTTCCCAAAATTATTTTACAGAGAAATAAGAATGAAAATAAAGGAATTCAATTTCATAGCTAATGAATTGAGCAGGAATAAGGAACTGAGATTTACATTCTTAAAAATAAAGGTTCCAAAAGGGTGTTTTTGCGTTTGAGAACCATTTTTGGTTCCTCAAAGAACCTTTTTCCACTATGAAGGATCTTTTGTGGAATGCAAAGTTTCCAGTAATGCTATAAGTTCTTCATAGAACCATCAATGTCAATGAAGAACCTTTATTTATAAGAATGTAGAACCATTTTTGGTTTCTTAAAGAACCTTCCAGTGAACAACTCCTGAAAGAACCATTGTTCATTTAAAAATCTCAAGAACCTTTTTCCAGCAATGAGATAAAAGAACCATTTTTGGTTCCACCACAAAAACTTCCAGTGAACAATTCTTAAAAGAACCATTTTTTTTCTTTACATTTTAGATATCTAAAGAACCTTTTTGCCATCAATGGAACAATTGCATGGATGTTAAAGGTTCTTCATGGCACCATCTATATCAGTAAAGAACCTTTATTTTTTAAAAATGTAACTTGCCTGATGTATACTTCACAAAAAAACAGTAACATGATTTAAATGATTAAACTGAATTTTGAAACAAGAAGTTTTGGCTGATCAAGCAGATTTGAGTTTGGAAGCAGCTGTGATCATCTCACCTGTTTGTACTTGTAGATCATGAAGATGAGCAGCAGCACTAGAACCACCATCGCGACTATAGATCCACACATAGCGCTGGTGAAGAGCTGATCTGAGACAAAAACACACTCACATGATCAATACACCAGGGAAATCAGCTTGTATTTTTGAAAAGAACCGTCTGACGCATTTGTTTACCAGAGACATCCATGGCGAAGGTGTCGCTGCCTTGTCCCACCAGATTGAAGGCCACACACACCACCGTCATCCTCTGGTTGGACGGTCCCACGGTCAGGACACTCTCCACACCCACCGACCCGTACGGATCCTTATGAAACGCCAGCGTCTGCGTCTGGATGGGCTGAAGACCCGTGGAGTTTTCTGGACAGCTGGTGAACACATAAAATACAACAATAATAATCAAATACAACTTAACAATAATCAAAGCTGCTCATGCCAAAAAGAGTCATTTTAGACAACCTACACTAATTACACTGTTCTGCTTTATATCTGCCAAACAAATCCAATTCTTGTTTCTGACTAATTTTGAGATGCTGAGTCCAAAAACTGTCTGTTCAAAAAATGTTCAATTCTCAGCTCCACATGTATAACATGAAGACAGAAGAACATGCAAACATGAGTCAGACGTGTTTTCATGCATTGACTTATTTTGCGTAATTTACTCTTGTAAAGTGATTTTAAATCACAAGAACTTTTATTTTCTAAGTGTTGCATAGCATCTGTGTCTTTGAGGTGATTAGTACTTTATTTTTTTGTCTGGTTAAAATGTCTAATCTTCCCAAAAATAAGTCCGAATGATTCATTATTTAAAATAGGGTAAAAAAAAAAAAAAGGTTAAAGGTTCTTTAAAGAGGAAATAAAGATGCATCTGATTACAGAAGTGAAATTGATTACATTTCCGAGTTTCTCACTGAAAAATCTATAGGAAATTGACCAGATGGTGAAAAGTGTCTCACTCACAATAAAAGCAAAAACGTGCATTTCAAAAGTAAAATGGGTTTTGATTGTAAAGTCATGTTGGTTTTGAGCTCATAGCAGGCTGTCAGTGTCAGATATAATGACGTACGTGGTTCTGATTCCTGTGCACTGGTACCAGAGGATGCTGGGAGCCGGATATCCGTAAGACCTGCATGACAGAGTGGTGACGTTCTCCCATCTCACCGTCGCTACAGGTTTCGCTGTGAAACAGAATCAGCTTTAATGTTTCAGAAGGAAATGTTACATGATTTCTTTACAGGTTCTGGGTTCAGAAAGTTTAGCTCTTATCAGCAGCATTGATTTCCTCAAAATTTTTCGTTCCTCAATTTTTTTTTTTTTTTGTGTTGCAGTTGGAGTAATGAACTTGCAATGGAAGCAAACAGGCCCAAATATACAAGGAAGTGTGTTAACCTTGTCTGTGCAAAGTTATATAAAATATATTAACTACTATTATGAACATTATTTTCCATGTTTATTGTGTTTTAAATGTATGGACAGAAGAACAAGATTAAAAAAGATGATTTAGACAAATTTAGAGAACATTTTTATAGAATAATTGGTTACAGTTTACAAAAAGGACTTATTAGTTATTGTCTTAATTAACACTAATAATTAGCAATACATTGATTGAATCCATTTATCTAAGGTTCATTGAATAATATTAACCAATACATCTTTACATTCACCTGGAACATAAGTAATATAAAATAAATAAATAAACATAAATATAAAAATAAATAAACAAACATACTGATAATATGTAAAAATCTGTACAATTAAAAAATGATAAATATTTTTCCACTTAAAAATGCAACTGTTGATTGTTAGTTCATGTAATCTCAAGTCCATTAAATAATATTAACATATACAAGTTTTGATTTTAATGTAAAGGTTCATTTAATCTCTGCTTTTTGCAACTGAAGTGCCTGAGTGTGCTGTTGGTAAAGCTTAACTTCATATTTAATCTGGAACATGTAATAAAAAAATAAAAAATAATTATAAATAAATTAAATACAGAAATTAATATTTATTAAAATAAAAAATAAATAAAAAATATAATATATAAATAAATATAAAAATGTACTAAATAAATGTAAAACTAAAACTAAATTAAAATATAAAAATATAATTTTTGGAATAATTTGTAACTGTACTTACTGTACATTTTAATATCAAAAGTAATGGAGGCATTTTTCATGGTGCTCTTGACGTAGAGTGTGTAGTGGCCGGTTTCCTGGAAGTTCAGTCTCTTGAGGAACAACAGCGCCTCGTACCTATAGATTCACAACCCTCACAGTGACCTCAACATACCCCTTAAAAAAAAACATTCGCATTGGGCTTACAGATATGTCAGTCTGGCACGTGTGTTTTAGACTGACCTGTCGTTATAGTTGTAAAACCTGTTCTCTGGGAGTGAGGCATTGTGGGATGTTGGAGTCACCCACTGGTGTGAGATCAGCGGAGGATACGCTTCAATCAAAACCCTGAGATCCACATCTTCGCCTTCGTTCACCTCGATGGACAGACCGCGGTGAGTGAGTTTAGACGAGAGCATCGGGGAGAGTCGAATGTACGGCTCGTCTGTCACAAATCAGTGTTTTAATAGTGTTAATGGAAATGAACTACAACAATTCATAATAAATAAAATGTATTTAAATATCTATCTATCTATCTATCTATCTATCTATCTATCTATGTATTAACAGTGTGCTTGCTCTCTGTTTCTCACCCACGACCAGCAGTTGTGTGGTGGAGCTGTTAGCTCCGGCCTCGTTCTGGCCCGTACAGGTGATGTTACCCGAATCAGACAGCTGAACAGATGGTATGAACAGGATGCTCTCGATGGCCAAACGATCCCCTTCCATCGTCGATTTCTCTTCTGGTCGGGGCAGCTGGAAATGAACCGAGAAAAACAAGTCTCTTCTGCTCAACAAGGCTGCATTTATTTGCAGTAAAAATACAGTAAAAAACAGTAATATTGTGAAATATTATTTCCATTTAAATTCAGTGTTTTCTATGTGGATATATTTTAAAATGTAATTTATTCCTGTGATCAAAGCTGAATTTTCAGCATCATTACTGCAGTCTTCAGTGTCACATGATCCTTCAGAAATCAGTCTAATATGCTGATTTGCTGCTCAAGAAACATTTCTGATTATTATCAATATTGAAAACAGTTGTGCTGCATCATAATTTGATGCAATCGTACCTTTCTAGAAGAGTGCGTCCATGTGACGTTGTAGTAAAAGTTGGGGTTGTTTGTGGTGCAGCTGATCTGAAATCTCTCTCCCACCAGTTTGACATACTCGCTTCTCTTCAGAAACACATACGGTGGAAAACGTAATCCTGAATAAAAAAAAGTATAGAGGAGTTATTAAATCAGTAGCTTTTATTAACTTAAATATCCTGTTACAATTTTGATGTAGCGAATGTTGTGCATCAGGGATTCCCAAACCAAATCCCTTTGACCTATATAGTGTATATATATATAGTATTAATGGTATAGTATTAATGTACCTAAAATTATTAAGAGATTTAAAATTAATATTTCAATAATTAAACAACATATGGTTTACATAATTCACTGATGTCTTATTTATTTTATTTTTGTCTCATTTTAGTTGTTTTTTATTTTAAAATTATTTATTTCAATTAGAATTATTTATTTGAATTTTTTTTTATTTTGACATTTTACCTTTCATCAACTCCAGTTTGGCAAACCCTGTTGTACATTATTCTTTCAGCAAAATAATAAACTGGAACATTTTGAAAATTTTGTGATTTCAACTGTTTGAAATTCGACAATGTTTGTCTTTAGAGCAGTTTGTGAAATCACAAAATTCTAAATGGAGCTTTTGTCCTTTGAGTCATATGAAAGCAAAGCACACTTGGGTTTCAATGAAACTCACGCTGAATGACGTTTATCGAGAATATCTTTGACACTTTCTCAACCCCTCTGATTCTAGCGCTGCAAATGTAATCGGCGTTAAATCCAGGCTGAACGTTACGAATCAGGACGCCCTTTTTGGGGTCAAAGGTCACATTCATGCCGTAGGGCACCGCTGAGCCGTTATCCATGCGGAAGGTGAAGTCCGTGGCGTCGGGGTTGGTCAGAAGACACGGGAGCGTCAGATCTTCACCTTCTTTCCGCACATAACGCAGAGACGTACTCGGCGAGACGAAGAGAATTCGGGGATCTGCAACCAACACAGATCAACTTCTTCAAGATCTTGTTTCTGCATTTCTAAAGCAAGTTCAGATGCAGAAATGAAAGCACTGAAAGTGTTCACTCACCTCTGACAAACACATGAACCGAAGATGACTCGTTTGAATCATTTCCGTTCATATAGACGCACTTGTATGTTCCTGTAAAATCCACCGTGGCTTTATCCACATGGAAACTCCGAACGTTTCCAACCTCCTTGGAGATGAAACGCTTGTGTCTGGCCAGTCGGGGAAGCCATGTGACAGGGCCGTCACCTTCACATATCAGATGAAGGAGAGAACCAGAGTCGAGAATCAGATCCGTACCGACCGGAGCTCCAGAGTTCAGTCTGATCCGCAGCTCAGACCAACCTGCCAATCAAAACACAGATGAGAAGATAAACCTGCAAAGCCTGACATGTGAAATAATGGAGCAGCTTGTTGAACAAAAAAACCAGCCATTTGTATCATATGTGATCCATTAGGCTTTTATGACTCGAATAGTCTGATATAGTGCGAATATGGAGGAAAAAACAGCTCATTTTATTCAGAGGCTCAAACTGAGCAAAAATATGCAATTTAGTGCAGATGCTGATATCTTTATGGACAAAAAGTATGAAATTCTGATTGTAATTTAAATCAATGTGTACAGCAGTATACAGTATAGCAGATACTTACATAAAATGATGTAAATATCAGTCGTCATTCTATATCTCCAATAATATGTCTTAGTAAGATGATATTTAAATGCATAGTTTGATGATCAAAACATATAATGCAATGCAATATAATGACAATTCAGAGATGAACAATAAACGTTCCTCAAAAGATGTTTTAGAGGTTTGGGAAGATCATTTCTCCACCGAGGAAGCCTGATGATCTTATTTGATTCTCTCTCTGATTTTTACTGTACAATTAAACTAAAAGACCTTTTACTTGCAAAAAAGTCTAAACTATCAATCAGACGACAGCAGCACGGTTTTGATCGTGTTAGAGGCCTTAGAAACTGGTGTTTCAAATATGATACAGTAGGGTTAATAAGATGTTTACTCCATATTCATTATAAGAGAAAACAAGATATAAAGTCAGTAAAAATAGACGAAGATGAGAATTTATCTCATCGTTTCGCAACAATGGATATTTTGTGACTCACAATAATGACATTTTGAACAATTTCTTGACCTCTCATCACCTTAGACATCCTTAAATTCCAGCAGTTTCACCAATAGATTACTGAAACTCCTCACAGATCCACCTCTATCTGACAAACCACACCAAACCCTACAGTTTCCTATTCTCAGCTGCACAATCTCTCTGGATTTCCACAGAAGTCATTCATTGATCTGAATATTGACACTATTGTTTTCTGTAGAGCTCAGAGTCATTTCATGATCGCAGAATTTTGCAGCACTCTTATTTTGTATTTCTGTGAAGCTGCCTTTAAATAATCTGTATTATAAAAGTGCTATAAATAAAGGTGAATTGACTTGAATTCAACACATGAGCTGTTTGAAACTCTAGTGTACTGCATACTGCACACTTTATATTGAATACTATTTTAAATCATATGTGAAACAGTACAGAAATAGCTGAAGAAGTATTATATTCCGTATATTTAACCTAGATTTACCTGCAGTAAAACCACAAACCATTCACTGTAATCGTGTGTGGTTTTCACAAAATCTGACCACCTATATCTTAGTTTACAAAGTTCTCTTTCAGATTTGTCAGAAACGAATATTTGCTTAAAATGTCCTCATCCTCAGGCCATCCATGACGTAAATGAGTTTGTTTCTTCATCAGAACAGATTTGGAGAAATGTAGCATTACTTCACCAATAGATCCTCTGCAGTGAATGGGTGCTGTCAGAATGAGAGTACAAACAGCTGATAAAAACATCACATTAATCCACACCACTCCAGTCCATCCGTTAAAGTCTTGTGACGTGAAAAGCTGCATGTTTGTAAGAAACAAATCCATCAGGATGTTTTTAACTTCAAACTGTTGCTAAAATATGAGTCCTTATTCAATAATATTGCTTTCTAAAAAAATCGTCTTGTCTGAATCAGGAGCGAAATCTGCACAGATTAAGCACCGTTTACATGCAAAAACAGTCTAAAACAGTATATTTGGGTGGATTTTGATGTGAGATAACAAAAGGGGATGGACTTTTTCGCTGCAGGAAGCATTGTTATGAATTATGGACTCATATTTTAGCCAGAAGCTTAAAATGTTTAAAACGTCTTGATTATGGGTTTATTAAAACCTCGCAGCTTTTTGCTTCACAAGTCATTAATTGATGAACTGGAGTCTTGTGGATTATTTGTGGATTACTTTGATGTTTTTATCAGCTGTTTGGAATCTCATTCTGACGGCACCCATTCACTGCAGAGGATTTATTCTCCAAATCTGTTTTCACACCAATAAGAAAAGGCTGAATATGAATGTGCTGTTCTGAAGGGTGGAGTGATGAGAAGAGAAATGAAAGCTGTCTCTGTCTGTGTGTGTGTGTGTGTGTGTGTGTGTGTGTGTGTGTGTGTGTGTGTGTGTGTGTGTGTGTGTGCGTGTGCGTGTGTGCGTGGTGAGAGAACATGTGGAGTCAGTGATCTGCATTGCGCAATCAGCTCAAACATCCCGATCCTCCTCTCACTTCTGCTTTCCTATATCTGAAGCACAAACTGGAATCATTTTGACTTTTTTCCCCATCATATTCAAACTCTTTTCAACAAGCTGTACTGAGAATTTAACATCAATTAATCAACTAATTTACAATTTACAAAATTCCCCAAAACCAGTTGAGCAGACTGTAAAAACTGATGTTGTTCCTCAGTATATTTGAAGAGTTCAGATGCAAAAGCCTCTATGTGCCGTTTATGAGCATTTTTATCAGGGTCCTATGTGTAGGTTCAGTAATTTCACTTTAATGGCAATGAATAGTTTTTTTTGTTGTTGTTGTTGCCCTTAAAGTGAAATAGCTGAACATAAACAAAGGAGCCTGAGAAAAACACTAATTTTAGCAGAAAATTTCAGACGGCACTTTTTTTGCTTTTGCATCTGAACTCTTCATTTGTCTTGTTTTGTAGTGCAAATATCTAAGATGCATTTACTTGAGATGCAAAATGACACAGAATTAGAAGTTTGTTTATTACTAAAGCAAGAATAAATATCTGCCAACGGTCAGAAAAATGAACTTAATTTAAATGGAAAACAAGAACTGACTTCATTGGCAGATATCCATTCTTGTTTAATCAATTATAATTAAAAAAAAAAATTGTTTAAAAAAAAGTCTTAAAGTCATTTTGCATCTAAAATAAATATATCTTGATTTAAGACTGTTTAGATATTTGCACTGGAAAACAAGACAGAAATACTGAGAAACGACACCACTTTTATTCAATGTTATTGTAATTTTTAATCATATTTCTCTGTTTTTCCAAATAAGAATATTTAGAGAACTCACACTGTGCTCACAGACATCTAACACGTTGCATTAAAAATAATAAAACTCATAAAAAGCCCCAAATTGAGTATAACTGGACTTATAATGCGCAGAAGAACCTCAATTGCGCTGCACACACGATAACTGACTGAACTCTCCTCAGATCGCTAGAGTTTTCATCCATATCACTCATAAATGCAAAAGGATATTGAACAACAATTCAACATTAATATCAGCATCATATTATCACTGTACAGTTCAATATCTGAACTTTTGGGACAAAAATCAACATGTCAATTCTGCCTTTGAACCCATTTCAGAAACATTGAGAAACAAACATCTGCTGAGATGAAGACGAGAACCAAATCAAGAACAGTTTCACATCCATATAAAACAAGCAAAAAGTACACTTGATTCTTCATGTGGCAGCAAAGATTTTGGAAAAGAAATTGAAGATTTAATGTAGAGTTACATCTCATTTTAGTATCAAATCTGTCTCAGATGTTTCTCTTAAAAGAATTCAAATCAGACCCAAATGAGTCACTACCCAGCTAATGGTGAACGTTCTTAAAACACTGTGGCAAGGTTCTCTTAGGTGTGAACTAAAGTTCTGTCAGTAACAGTAATAGAATGTTCTTTCAATGTTCTGTGGTCTTTTAGTAAGCTAATGTTCTCAAAATATTAGTTCAAAAACATTATATCGAGGGTTGAGAACCAGAAGGGCGTAAGTGACATTTCACCAACTTTACAGGAGAGCCAAAACAAAAATTTTACTGTAGTTTGATCTGACTTTGTGTACTGATTTCAATTGTTTATAATACAAATTTGTACACTCATGGAAGACAGTACTTTTGCCAGTAAAAAGAGCTCATTAAGAGCTTTCAATTGATGTATATATCTCCATTTCACCAAAAATGTCACTTACGCCATTCTGGTTCTCAACCCTCGATATGCAGTTTACGCTAAAGTATACGCTACAGTAATGTTACTACTTGTTTCAGAATTTCGCAACATTCGCAAAATTATAAAATAGAAGAATAAAAAAAAAACAAAACATTTAAGTTCATTTAACATTCATAAAATACCGTTTTTATAACTTAATGTGAACATTAGCAAAATGGAACGTATGGAACATATATTGGAACGTATTTTTGGAACATTGTGGGAACATTGTTTTGAAATGTTTTTAAAACATTAAAATGTCCAGTTTTCCTGTCGTAATTATAACGTTATTTAAAGGTTACAAAAACATTTCGTACAATGTTCTACTAATTTATTTTTTTATCCAAAAATAACATTATTTAAACGTTTATTTTAAATGTTCTGAGAACGTTAACTGAACTGAACGTTGTCCAGTTTTCACGATAACAACATTACATAAAGGTTACATTCTAATAATTTTTTTTTACTTAAAATATAACGTTACTTGAATGTTTATTTAAAATAAGAACGTTAGTATGTCTAGTTTTCTAGTTGTATTTATAATGTTATTTAAAGGTTACAAAACAGTTCTTAGAATGTTCAAGTAAAAATCAAGTAAAAAGTTCTCTCAGTGTAATGAGAATGTATATCAAATATTAATTAAGTCATAAGAATGTTCCATAAACTGCTTTAATAATGCTTTGTCCTAACATTTATAAAACATTAGTGAACGTTGTGAGAATGAATGTGAAGAGCAGCTCAGATCATCTGGTGAGAAATGTTTGAGCTTTGATTTTTGAATGCAGACTTTGTATCTCTGTAAATCTGAGCACAATTTGAGACATTTTTTGAGACTCTTCTGAAACGACACATGTAGGACTTCAGCAATGGTCTCCTTTTGCCTTCTAAGAGAAATAACTGAGAAGTGAGTTAGATCTCCTCTATGTTTTTGGTCTTACAGTAAGGTGAGGGCTGATTTTCTTACCCTGAGCTTGAGCGAACAGCATTCCACAGACGAACAGGAGCGCAAACATCTCCGAGCGGCTCCTGTTCAATAGTTCATCAGTCTTCAGCGTCTCAGAGGAAATAAGGACTGATCCTTTGGTCCTTCAACACAGACTTCTCATTTCTGTCTGACAGGATATGACAGCAGCAGCAAATCAGCTGACCCGGCAAAATCCTAGAAACATCATCAAAAATAAACATTTTGTGAAGATTAAGTCTATTAGTGTGTACAAAAATCATAAAACTAATTTTTTTTTTTTAATTTTGTTTTTATGTTTTACAGTTCAAATATCTAAAGATTTTTAAATCAAGATACATTCAGTGGAGAATCTAAAAATGACCATTTTTAAATCTTGTTTTCAGAAAAATTGATCAAAATGAAGTGTTTACATTTAAAATAAAAAAAGATTATTTTCTAAACTCATTGATAAATATTTTTTTCTTGTCTTAAGCATAAGCTCACTGAACATTTTTACCATTTTTATTAATATTGTACATTGTTATGCATCTCAAGTAAATGTATCTTGATTTTTAGATATTTGTATTTGTAGAGTTTTAGAGAAGCTCCAAAGTTTTAGATTAAATTTTATTTTTATTTCATTTTTTTTAATTTAGGATTTATTTCCAGTTAGTAATTTTAGTTTTTAATATAAATTTATTTCACTTATTTGAAAAAAATCCCATTTTCGTTTTTCATCAATATTTATATTTTAGTGAACAAAAATGTTTTTAATAGTTTTATTTTCAGTTTAAAAATCAGTTTATGCTTGAAACAAGAAAAATCAACAGGATTATTTTTCTTAACCCATGGACAGCTATTTTTTTTTCTTGTCCTAAGCACAAATCACTTAAATTTGATCATTTTTATCAGAAAAAAAAAGTTTACCTGAGTGTCAGCAAATGTCCAAAGATTGAGATGAGAAGATCTTCATCAGAGCTCCTGCTGCGTGTCGATGATCTCTGATCTGAAGCTGAATCTGAGGCTGAACGGGCCTCCCGCCACATTGGGTTTTCCGTCTACACCGCGGTACTCAAGTGAAACGAATGTGAACCCTGATCAATGAGACGGCAAGAGTCTCTCCGTGACTTCCTGAACAAAACGCTCCAGTGTTCATTCAGCCCCATGATCAGTGTTTACATGTGAACAACAGGCCATCAACAGCTTCTTTTAATATCACACGAAGAAAGACTCCAGCTGTATTTGCCCATAATTGATTCTGTTCACTTTAAGGCTTTTTCTGTTGCTTTTGTCTGCAGAAGGAAATACACGATTTCCAGTGCACTCACATTAAACTCACATTAATCTCAAAGGTCTTGAGTGAGATCTTAATGACAAACAAGGATTTATTAGTCTAAAACATTACAGCATTAGTTTGACAGACAGTTTTTGTTCAATTTAGCATTTATTGTAGTTTTTATGAATGTTTTGAATTAGCTTGTTTGTACTTTAATTTTACATTTTTTTGTCATTTTGATTTGCACTTTTGTCAAGTTTTTTCCCCCCAATTATACTCTATCTATGGTTAATTTATTTTTCAATTTTAGTTTTATTTAGTGTTTATATATTTAAAAAATATATATATTTTTAGTTTCAGTTATCAGTAATAACACTAATGCTGAGTCATAAGATTATTTTTTATTTTTTTAAAGATCATTTTTATTTATTTTAGTGCTTCAGCATAAACCTACACTCCAAAAAATGCTGGGTAATTTTTTTTTAACCCAGATGCTGGGTTCAGCCCGTTGGGTCATTTTATTGGGTTGTTTTTCATATTTTTACCCAGGTGCTGGGTTATTTTTTTTAACCGAAATGCTGGGTTCAACTTGTTGGGTCATTTTATTGGGTTATTTTTTATTATTTTGTACCCTGGGGCCTGTTTCATAAAACAAGTTTACCAAATAAACCAGGTTTATTTCAGTTAGTCTGACATATTGTCAGCTGATTTGGTTCAAAATAAACTTTTTGTGTCCTGTACAGGAGAGAGCAGTTCTCAGCGCCTCTACCGATTTGGTGCACTTCTTCAGCAATATAAAGGTTTGTATAGATTTTATTTCATTTATGAAGTCTTTACTGTGCTGTAAATTGTATTATTTTGCACAACACAACATAAAGACGAGATGTCAGTCAGCTGCTTCAGCAGCGGTCGATTCGTGCTGGAAACACCTTTGCCTTGCATAACATAAATGGATTTCATTCATTATAGTACTGAGTTTAATTTAATTTGATGCTAAAATATGTTCTCTAATCTCAGTACTGTTTGTTTTTGGGCAGGTTTTGGAGTCAGTCACGCCATCTTTCAGCTACGAGTGAAACACGAGGTGAACGGTTAAATACATTTAAATTAAAATGATACATTTAAATGTTACATTTCGTGTCTAAAATGCTTGTTAAACAAGTTTAAATGTATGTAATATTGTAAACTATGCTGTATTCACCCAAATAAATTCAATTTGTCTTGTATGTTGTCCATGAGTTCTTGCTTAATAATAAATGTTCATCTTTTGATTATTGCTGTTGTCTTTAGTAATTGTGTGTGTGTGTGTGTGTGTGTGTGTACAGGTTTATATATCCTGGTGGGGACTTAAACCTGAATACACACAGACTCATGGGGACTTGTGTCACGGTGAGGACCTAAATTGAGGTCCCCATGGGTAAACAAGCTCATAAATCACAGAGAATGAACTTTTTTGAAAATGTAGAAATGCAGTAAGTTTCCTGTAAGGTGTAAGTTTAGGTGTAGGGTTGGTGTAGGGCGATAGAAAATATGGTCTGTACAGCAGAAAAACCATTACGCCTATGGAGAGTTCCCACAAGGATAGTGAAACGTGTGTGTGTGTGTATGTTTTAAAATGTCCAGTCCATTTTAAGCCAGTAATATAATAATTGTTAAACAATAGATGAATTAAAACAACCCAGCATGTTTGGTAAAACCATTTAACCCAACCAGCTGGGTCAAAATAACCCAGCATGTGTTCTGTCCAATATTTACCCAGCGCTGGGTAGTGATGGGTGCTTTTGAAGCACTGCTTTGTGAAGGTTTGAAACTTTTGTGAATCATTTGTTTCGAAACAGTGAATCATATTGTGAAGCAATTGGTTCAATTGGTTTGTTTCTCCCATAGCGCTGGGTTGCCAAATAACCCAAGTTGGGTTGTGTTTAACCCAGCATTTTTTAGAATGTATTTCAGGTAGCTGATAAGGTAACATTTATATGTGTATGTATGTGTTGTGTGTATATATATTGTAAAATTACTTTATAAGTATATAAAAAGTATATAAACAGTAAAATTACTATTAAAAAAAAATGTCATATATAAAAAATGAAAATCATACATACAGCTCTTGTTAATCTCAATCGTTTCTCAGACTAAATTAAGAACTGAGACTCTTGCTAAAGTGTTTCTGGGGCAAAGTTAATACTGTGGAGCGTAACTAATATCTCCATTAGATCTCCTGAGCCATGAAAGAGCTTTATAAAGACCAACAGACAGATGATTACAGACTTTATCACAGTTTTTATTTTTGATCG
>JAFVLL020016458.1:0-30980 GCA_021397915.2 Tor tambroides
TTTTTTGAAAATGTAAAAATGCAGAAAGTTTCCTGTAAGGGGTAGGTTTAGGTGTAGGGTTGGTGTAGGGCAATAGAAAATACGGTCTGTACAGCGGAAAAACCGTTACGCCTATGGAGAGTCCCTACAAGGATAGCAAAATGTGTGTGTGTGAACATGTATGTGTGTAATTGCAGCTTTGTGTCACATCTGACACTCTTTTCTCCCAAAAGACCAAAATTAGAAAACATGACAATCCCACTTTCCATCAGGACTGTGAACAAACCACCCACACAAACAGACCGAAAAACAGAGACAAACACAAATACATGGATGTACACACACTTTTTCTGCATTTTACTTTCATAAACTATGCAGTATTAATTATATAGGCCTAGCTTGGTATATATCAAACAACAGGGTACTATTTTACTGTTTATTGTGCACTATACACACACACCCAGGTTTGTCCACAATGCAGGTCATTTTTCATCTGTGCTACCTGCTCCATTCAGACTAATTCAAGTAGGATTGATTTCTTTGAGTGTGTGTGTTTGTTTGCGTCCTAGCTGAGTCCTGCAAATCCTGAAATATGGCAGTCCGAGATATCCAGTCTTTTTTTGACAATCCTCTGTAACGTTACTCCGGTATTTTGTGTTGAACACATGAGCACGTCTTCACACAGATCCACCCAATCCATGAAAGATTCATGAGTCTAAATGTGGCCCAGACCAAGAAGGCAGATCATGATCAATCTTCGAGTGGGCATGATTACTACTGCTAGACTGACAGAGCTAAATATAGCGTCTCACCGGACTTCGCACACCCTGTGTAAACACAGCAAACAGGATCAGACTCAGTCAGACAGATGTTACCGTTACTGTAGAGATGATGCAGCAGTGAGATGAATCAGTGGTGATGTGACGTGATTCTAGACACAGGATGCTGGATATCTGTGCAATGATAGCAAGAAGACAGTTTTTAGCGCAGGTCATGTCACTGTTTTCCTGCTATGATGACACGGGGACTGTGACTGGCTTTGTTTATCTTTCTGAGAGGATAGATGTTTTTGTTTTGTGCATATTGTGGTGTTTATGGAACGTTTCAGCTTGTAAGTTACAGCTGTTTGTGTGATTTCCTGAGGAAGAATGAGGTATTGTGAAAATAACTGTTTTCAGACAGGTTTCCCGAACAAGAGCAGGTACTCATAGACTTGGTTGAGACAGTTGCGATGGTCAGCTTAAATTCACCAAGTTATGCTTTGTTTATATTTTTATATTTTACGTTTTCATTTTTATTTCAGTTAAAGATTTAGTATTTTGAGTGGTGTATTTTTGTAATTTTCATTAGGTTTTTTTTAAACGTGTCTGTATAGTCTTTACATTTTTTTTTATTTAATATTACATTTTTTTAATTAATAATTTATTATTTCAGATTTAGTTATTTTATTAAAATTGAGAAAATTGAGAAATGTTGACTTGGAAACTAGCTGAAATAAAAAAGTTTATTTATTTAGATTTACTTTATTTTATTTTATTTCAAGTAACAATGTTTGTTTTTATGGTCGTAGTTTAGTTAACTATAATAACCCAGCTTATAATGGAACTCTATGGGCATTTATTTTAGTATCCCTGAGACACTATTATGGTTTTTATTATTATTTTGAATCATTTTTTATTTAAATATTTTCTATTTAACTTCAGTTAAATTTTTAGTAATTTTGTGGTGTGTTTTTAACATTTTTGCTTTGTTTTTTTTTTGTTTTTAAAAAAAATTTATGAATTTTTATTTCAGTTTTAGTTATCTTAGTAGATCTTAATAGATAGTAATTTTTTAAAGTTCAGTTACAATGGAAATCTATGGAACTTTGCGCCATGCAGGAAAAATGTCAAAATGCTGTAAATTCACTATATAACTCTTGTTAACTTGAGATTAGTCTGATAAAATCACTTACTATTATTGTGTTTCCACCATTACATCTACTTTTCTCCTGTTATGACTTTTCAAAGCAGTGAATTCTGCATTGAAAATATACCAGAGATGGACTGTTTACATAGAAAAAAAAAATCTGCCTTGATAAGTAATCCCACAGCACGATTTAGACTGCTTTATAGCTCACATAGCACCCATTTTTGTGGAAAAACGAATATGGGATTTCACAGGCTGCACATTTATAGACTGTCTTGTCCCATAGAATTCCATTGTGAGTACATTACAGTAAACACAATGAAACAAATCAAAATTATTGTCGGTGGCATCAGCAGCATCTTTGGCTTGGATCTTCACTTGTTTTGAACCTCAAACAACCCTTTAATTGTACTCATCTGCGTTCAAGCATCGTAGGCCTAAGTATATTGTAGAGACAGTTGGTGGCAATGGTTTCTACGATCTGCTTAGGCTTACGATGCTTTTGGGAAACTCAGACCTGTATGCGTAGTATCACATGGACGGTTGCCCGTTTCTGGGTACATTTGTATGTGTGTGGGCATCAGAGCTGTGGATTAAATGCAACACAAAGTGAGCCTAAATCCTCTAGCTGCCGTTTCACTTTCTTGAGAAAATGTGTTTAGCTGTTGTACCCGGAGGTTAATTCAAGTCAGCTTAGACATCCATATATCAGTCTGCTCTTTGGGTTTGTGTGTTTTTCTAAGAGCCCTTCTGATAACAGATCGGATGTTTGACTGTGTATTGAAACGACCTTCATCAGCTGCGTGTTTGATATGGAAAATGTTTTTTTAAAAAAGGTTGAATTGCATGAAGTCATCAATGTAATCTACTTAAGTTAATTTCAGGCAGTTAATTGGATATTTAATGCATAACGGGGGCAGTGAATGAAAGGCAAGGTTAAAACGAACGCTAAGCAAAAATCAGCAGTGAAATAAAGCCGTTTCCATTTTTGGTGGGTGCAAATTACTTTGATATCCTGAGAATGTCATGAGAGATTGTTATAAAACTTTCAGCCCATAGGTAAAACTTGTTAATTAGGTCTTTTTTTGATTTTATCAGTGTCTATCTGTGTCTCTCTCACTGTCTTTTTTGCAGAAATCAAACAAAGGCACAAATGAAACTCTGCGACTGAGAATAAGGTACTGAGAAACACACAAATTCACTTATTGCTCTACACACACACACACACACACACACACAATGGCACTGGACAACACCGGCTTCTCCTCGTGCCCCGAATCCCTGTCCCTCCCAGTTCCAGAGAAAGGGGAGGAGCCTGTGGAGGAGGCCCCAAAGGAAGCTCCGCCCACCGATGTACAGAACACATTTGAGGAGCTAGGGCATGTCGTAACAACGGAGACAGCCCCACCCACACAGCCACCAGCCAATAACAACCTGTCCTTCCAGGATAAGATGGCTGCGAGGGAGGCGCAAGCCAATCAACACAGGAAGAAACTTCAGGGGGCGGGGCAAGAGAGGGGCAAGTTTGGATGGGGTGAGACTCAATCACTTTAGATGCTGTAGGAGTCAGCGGCTGTCAAGATTTTGTTCTGCTTACCCGTAATGAAACAGACTGACATACTGTAACACAATGTCACTGTTCTTCTGCTTGTTAATTTAGCCCCTTTTTTTTGTTTTTCGTTGTGTCTTACATTGGTAACCTTGTCACTTTTTTAATATGAATTGTGGTAAGTTTCTCAGTGACGGTGTTTGCCTACTTTTTGTGTCCTTTTTTACTCGCTCTAATTTTTCTGTCTTTGTCTCCAGCGCGCAGCAGGCGTAAGAGGCAGCGCTATGTGGAGAAGAACGGCCGCTGTAATGTGCAGCACGGTAACATGCGCAAGACATACCGCTACCTGACGGATATCTTCACCACTCTGGTGGATCTGAACTGGCGCTGCTCTCTGCTGGTCTTTGTCATGGCGTATGCAGTGACCTGGCTCTTCTTTGGAGCAATATGGTACCTCATTGCATACTGCAGGTATGAATAACTCACACAAACACACATTTTTAGACCTTTTGATCTTTCAAATCATAAGACTCTTTTTTCAGATGCAAAATCAGATTTTTTTTCCCCCCAGTAAATAAAGAATGCAGAATGTATTGGTGGCTTTATAATAATATATGTATGTATAAAACTTGTTATTTTACAAGAATGTTTTGAAGCATGTAAAATTGTAGGTTATACCTTTTGTAACAGTTTTTAAACAACCTATATACATATATATATATATATATATATATATAAATTACTAAGACTAACATTTAAATAAAAATAAATGAAAGCTAAATATATATATATATATATATATATATGACAAAAGCACATAAAATTACTAAAACAACAAGCAAATTACTATAAAAACAAAAAAAAACTACTTCTAAAAAACTATAAAAAAATCTATTATTGTACACTGTAAAAATGATTTTTTTAAAAGTTGTAAACAAGACTAAGATTATTGGAGTTTACAAGAAAAAACTGCATGTGTAATTAAAATTCAAAATTGCATGTGTAATTAAAAGTGATTAATTAAACAGTTGCAGTTTCTTTGTATTTTTTTTTATTTGCTAGCAATTTCTGAGTAAAATTTGGTTTTAAAGTCATTTTTTTTCAGTGTATATAAATAATACTTCAATAACAGATATCAACCCCAAAAAACAACAACAAAAAACAAAAAAACATTGATTTTTGATACTGGCAAAAAAATAAATCACTTCTTCTCTGAGGAATACTTCTCAATCAAGTTTTCTGCTCATAGATGCAGTGCATTTGTGTCGTCCACACTCTGTCATTTTGTCCACACTAGATATGAACACAAGTAATCTGTGTGGTTGGACACTTGAGAACAAGTGCTCCTCTTTGCGGTGTAAGATGCAAGAGCCAATTTACTAAAGGAGACTGTGTGATTTAAAAAAAGACAAGGGC
The DNA here is from genome assembly GCA_021397915.2 of Tor tambroides. NCBI lineage: Eukaryota > Metazoa > Chordata > Actinopteri > Cypriniformes > Cyprinidae > Tor > Tor tambroides. The sequence continues at coordinate 4,853 of JAFVLL020016458.1, forward strand.
ACATTTTCACACACAAAACATCCCTATTGCTGTTGGATGATCTCTGACACTCCTTCTCTCTTCCTCTTTCTTATGGCAGGGGTGATCTGGATCATTTGGAGGATGAGGCGTGGACTCCATGTGTGAATAATGTTAATGGATTTGTCTCCGCATTTCTTTTCTCCATTGAAACGGAGACAACCATTGGCTACGGTCACCGTGTCATCACTGACCAGTGTCCAGTGGGCACCATGTTACTCCTGCTACAGGCCATACTGGGGTCTATGGTCAATGCATTCATGGTAAGATCAAAGACAGGCCCTTTTCCACTAAAATATTTACACTTACATTACACTTTTTTGCTGTGCAGTCTAAGAATAATATTTTCTCAATGTTTATACAAATTGTAATGCTGACTCTATTAATCAAGCCCAACCATGATAAGATTAATGACAAAAATATTAAAATATATTTTTATATTATTAAAAATATTATATTACCTTTATATAATTAATATTAGTATTATTTCATATTATTAATATTAATGCTTAACATTATTTATTACCTTTAAAAATACATTTTTATAGCATTTCAGGTACTATTTGCACTCTTTTTGTAGAAAGTTTTCTATATATATATATATATATATATACACACACACACACACACACACACACATACATACATACATACATACATACAATTATTTATAAAATTACAAATAATATATTCTGTAAAAAATTTTATCTTAATTTTACATTCATTTTGTAACTGCATTATTTTAATAATCAACAATATTATTGTGTAAACAATATTAATAATAATATTATATCATTTTTATACCATTAATATATATTTGGTAAAAACTTCTAGTCCCTATGTATGTATACTGTATATATAATAATGTCATATTTTTTTTTACCTTAATTTTGCAACACTGTTATTTAGATTTTTTATTACTTACTTTTGTATATTTAATCTGTATTATTTTAGAAAATAACACAATTACACAGATGGGTGCATGTCTCAGATATTGGTAACATTGTTGCGAAATAAATAGAAAATTGAAGTACATATAATATTTAGTTAACCTCCTGAGGTTGATGATTTTGTGAAGGTTAAGCACCTCTTTTTACTGCCCATTTGTTGAAAAAGCAAATCATTTTTTGAGGTACATTTGAAGTACTATTTGCACTCTTTTTGTAGAAAGTGGTGCATGATTCCCATGTATGGTGTGGTCTGGAAAAGGAGTGATTTTTCATTGCACGTGGCTTTCGTTTGTTGATCTGTGCTCTACTGAGTTATATCATCCATAACCAAGAGCAAATGAGTCATGCATTTTGGAGCACAGATGTGTGTACCCTCTCCCTCTGTTTCTGTGTCTGTCTTTCCTTTTCTCCTTTTCTAATTCTGTTGCTTTTGCCAATTTCAACCCCCTTCGCAATCTCTTTTATGGCCTATTTTGATGTATTTTTGTGGTTATGATGAGTTCATTTATATCTCTATGTCCTGGTTTAAATGTTGCCCCCAGGGGCTGCATTTCTCACACACACACACACACACACACACACACACACACTCTCTCTCTCTCTCTAAATGCCACGTCCTCTAGTATCTGCTTTTCTAAACCTAGATTAACTGATTAAACCCGTTTCCTCATATGTTTCTCTTTCTTTTTAATTAGTGGGGTTTGTGAGGGCAAACATACTACTACCATTGCTCATATTTGGGGTTAGAGATTTCAATGAAGTATTAATTATGTTGGCTTGGAAAAGCGCCTATAACAATATTGTAATAAATGGCTATAATTTGCTTGGGGAATGTTATATGTAGACAAAATTTTATTTGTAAGTGTAAAACACACAGATACAACTTTTTAAAGAAAAAAAAAATCCAAACTTCAGGAGTTTCTGTTTGAGTACACAGTAAAAAAACCACCCAATTATTGCTTGCGTTTTTCTTAAAATTCTGGAAATTTGTTAATTCTTAGAGAAAACAAAGGGAAAATTGGGACTTTAAATTAGCTAGACTGAAACTACAAGTTCTCCTGTTTATAATGATATATGGCACTTGATGCTGACTGCTAGAATAGGTCTGAAAAAACAAAGAAAATTACAGGTGTGTCAGGTGCCCCAAAAATGTTCTAGGTCTTTAAGGGTTAAATTTATTATTGTTATATTTTCTTCTGAGAATCAGTTTACTAAACCTATCTCCTCCTAGGGCTTTAAAGCCACGAGCCCCAAACTCGGCAGAGACCTGGGTCCTGATTGGAAGATTGTTGCTATATCTTTTCAGACTGATCAGACTTATAGTTTTTTTTATAATTAATTATTAAAAATGAAAAATGTCCCATAGACTTACATTGGTTGATAAAAATTGCGCCCCTAGAGGAGCAATTCCCTTCGGGCGGAGCCGAATGGCTCGATTAGTTTCACTTTTACATCGGTTAAAAATACAAATAAATACATCAATTTCATTCACACTACTGACAAGCTAAACCAACTTATCTGATTATTAAGGGGTCAGACCTAATTAATAAATGTCTGTCTGGCCAGAGAACAGTGTTAAACACGAGCGAACTCTCACCGCACCGATCAGCCAGTGCAGTCTAAACGTGCTCACAACAACGGCATTTATGCTCGTTTTAGAGCCTTTTAAAATAAAATATTCCAGCGAATGCATGCAATCCACTAATTTGAACACAACGGGAGCTAAATTCAGGTGTTTGTGAGCTGATTTGTGTGAAACTGAAGTCAGTCTGTGACGATCGCTTCCGGAGCGCGGACATCACGAGCTCATTGCTGCGTCCTCTTAAACTTGTTTATTTGCACGTGTTTCAGCCTTTTAAGTTAAAGCACAACAGCAACTGATCATAAAACATGTAGAAGAACATAGTACAAAGCTATATTGAGTGCATGTGAGCTGTTTTTTAATGTTTTACTGACATACACGTCGCAATCGTGGCAGCTGCCCTCCGCGTTTGAAAGGAGAGAAGGAGAAATACATACAACAAACTACATAATTTCCATGTGTTTTACAGCCATATAAATCAAAACATTCCAGCGATCAAACACAGTACATATAGAAGAACACAATACAATGAGTGCTTGTGAGATTTTTTCTCTCTAACTGCAGAGCAACGCGCAGCTCGGAGGCTTGCGCTCCGGACCGCATTCATCCTCACTTCTCTTGCACAAACACGGACAAGATTACTTCAAAATACAGATATCTAAACATTTCGTTTATAGAGCTATAACACATAAAACAGAATTAGGACATGAAGCTAAGCAAAAATACAAAAAAACAAAAACCAAAAAAAAAACAGAGGTTGCAGTCTTGTTACGTTTTAGCTCGTAACTTCAAGAAACATGCATAGATCTTGAAAAACTGCACAGCATTATTTTCAGAAAATTCTCCCGATTAAAAAGAGACCAAATTTTCCATATTCCGTCGATCAGATCGAAAGATTTCGTTCATAGAGCTGTCACACATTATACCAGACAGGCGCACTGAGGCGCTGCAAGGAAAAACAGCTCTATGCTTCACGTTGCATTTTTATTCTAACTTCACAAAACTTGCATGGATTATTTCACATCCAGCTAGCCAACTCTGTTGAAGCTGTTGTCATAGCCTAGTAGGCTTTTTATTAGAATAGAAAATAGCAAGGGTCCATAGAAAAATACTGTTGTACGTTTTTTGCAGCGGGGCAGCTCAAGAACGCTGAACACACAAGTACTCTTGCTCTTTGGCCACCAATGCTGTAGAGGCCAAGCCAACATCAAAGTTAGTTTACTAACTTTAGCTTCTAGTCTTTATTTAGTATTAAACTTTAATTAGTCTTAAACTTTTACATATCATTCCTAATTGTCCTCAAATCATGTGGTTTGTTGTGCTGTTCACCAAATTTTCACCTGCTGAATGATAAAACATAAAAAAATAAAAATAAATAAATAAAATTAAAATTAAAAATGAAAAAAAAATAAAAATCCTATAGACTTAGTAACTTTTAACTTTGTTAACTATTGTGACAGCAGTCCATCCAAAATGTACAGTGCCTTGCAGAATTATTCAAACCCCTTCATTTTTTTTTTTCATGTTTTGTTATGTTGCAGCTTTATGTTAAACTGCATTAAATTACTTTTTTCCCCACACCAATCTACACTCCATACACCATGATGGCAAAGCAAAAACAGAACTGTCACAACTTTGTAAATTTATAATAAAAAAATCTGAAATAAGTATGTTGCATAAGTATTCAAACCCTTAACTCAGTACTTAGCTGAAGCACCTTTATAGTCTTAAGTCTTTTTTTGTTTGATGCGACAAGCTTTGCTCATCAGCATTTGGCAACTATCTGCCATTCTTCGCCTCACCTCTGCACCTCTCGAGCTCTGTCGGGTTGGATGGGGGCAGATGCACATTTTCAGGTTTCTCCAGAAATATTTGATTGGGTTCAATCCCAGGCTGTGGCTGGGCCACTCAGTGACATTCACAGAGTTGTCTATAAGCCACTCTTGCTGTGTGTTTAGGGTCATTGTCCTGTTGGAAAGTGAGCCTTCTGCCCAGTCTGAGGTTCTGAACACTCTGGACTGGGTTTTCATTAAGGCTATCTCTATATTTTAGTGCACTGAGCTTGTCTTCTACTCTGAAGAGTCCCTCAGTCCCTGCTGCTGAAAAACAGCCCCACAGCATGAGGCTGCTGCCACCACACTTTACGTTTTGGATGGTACTCTGCAGGTGATGGGCAGAGCTGGTTTCCTTTAAACATGATGCTTGGTATTGAGGTTCATCAAACCAGAGAATCTTGTTTCTCAGTCTAAGGGTCCTTTAGGTGCTTTTTTGCAAATTCCAAGTTGGCTTTTGTGTCTTCACTGAGGAGAAGATTGAGTCTGGCCACACTGACATAAAGCCCAGATCGGTCGAGTGTTGCAGTGATGTTTATCCTTCTGTAGGTTTCTTCCATCTGCATATATGATCATGGAGCTCAACTAGAGTGACTATCAGCATATTGGTCACCAATCTAGACAAGGCCCTTCTCCATCAGTTGCTCAGTTTGGCCAGGAGGCCAGCTCTAGGAACCGTTCTAGTTGTTTCAAACATCTTCCATTATGGATAATGAAGGCTACATGATTCTGTGAACCTTCAATGCAGCAAAATTTTTTCCCCAGATGTGTGGCTTGACGAAAACCTGTCTCTGAGCTCTACAGGCAGTTCTTTTGACCTCAGGGCTTGGATTTTGCTCTGATATGCATTTTCAGCTGTTAGAACTTTTATTAAGATGTGTGTGCCGTTCCAAATCATACCCATTCAATTGAATTTGACACAGGTTAACTTCACTCAAAGTGTAGTAACATCTACAAGCAATATGAATGCTCCTGATCTAAATTTCAACTGTCCCAGATAAGGGTTTGAATACTTATGCAATGGAATCATTTATGTTTCTTATGTATAATAAATTTGCAAAGATGTTAAAAACCTGTTATTTGCTTTGTCATTATGGTGTGTGGAGTGTAGATTGTTGTGAAAAAAAGTAATTTAAAGCGGTTTAATGTAAGGCTGCAATTTAACACAACGTTAAAAACATGAAGGGGTGCTTTTTTTAATGCTTTTTCTTGATGTGAGTATGATTTGAACTTGAATGACATCCGATAGTCAAGTAACTTCTTTTTAGGTAACGATTAATACCAAAATGAACTGTATCGCTCCAATCTTGCATGACAAAAACTAAAAGTCATTTGTCAAAAATCATTTTACAGTATTATAAAATACAAATTAAATTATTTTATTACAATTATTTAACAATTGCATAATCCACACAATTATTAATTCCACATCTATATAAAGAAACAAATAACTTACGACTCTTACAACTATAATTAAAGCTATTAAAAATCATTAACTGAAATAAAACTGACATAAACATTGTAAAAATATACACTGCAAAATATTTTTTGCAAGTTGTAAATAAAACAAAGGCTATTGGAGTATGTTTTACTTAAATACTGTTTCAATCTTTCTCAAATGTGTTACTACTTTGTAATTATTTTTGAAATGTACTAGCAGTTTAAAATAGTTTGAAAATAAACTTCAACATTTTATTTTAGTTAGACTGAAAAAAATTGGTGTAGGGTTTATGTGCTAAAATGACTAAATCTTAAATAACAATAAATTAAAGCTAAATAGAAATATAAAAACAAAACTAATAAAAATGTCAAGAGCACTTTACTAAAACTTTAAAAGTAAAATAAAAACTGCTTGAATACAAGTAAAAGCTCATTTCAAAAAAGTGTAAAACAGTTTTCACTCAGAAATTGCTAGTAAATTTCACAAATAGTTACAAAGAAATGGCAAGTAACGCATTGAATTAAATAGGAAATTTTTAACTAGAAAGACTGAAATTGTATTTTCTTGGAAAACATACTCCAATAATCTTTTATTTCAATATATATAAATAATACCTCTGAGCAGCATTTAGAAAATGTAAAAATGACAGTTTCTTTTTCTCCTTCTCTCACTAGGTTGGTTGTATGTTTGTGAAGATCTCCCAGCCGAATAAGCGTGCCGAGACATTGGTGTTCTCTCGTAATGCTGTCATCTCATTGCGGGATGACAAGCTCTGTTTGATGTTTCGCGTCGGGGACTTGAGATCCTCCCACATTGTGGGCGCCAACATGAGAGCCAAACTTATCAAATCCAAACAGACACAGGAGGGTAAGACAGCGTTCACCATCCTCAAAGGCTCATCTGCAACATCAGCACCCTCACATGCACCTAGTTAGTGATGAAGTGGCACCACATGGTGGTTATAATGTACAATGACATGTTGCAAACATTCTCTCTCATCTTTCTCTTTAGGTGAGTTTATTCCACTGGATCAGACAGATATCAGTGTTGGTTTCGAGACGGGGGATGATCGTCTCTTCTTGGTGTCTCCGTTGGTGATTTCTCATGAGATCGATGTCCGGTCTCCGTTCTGGGACATGTCACAAGCTCAGCTGGAGAAAGAGGACTTTGAGATTGTTGTCATCTTGGAGGGGATGGTAGAAGCTACAGGTACATACACTAATACTCGGGTATATCATGCGAAATGTGTCATATTGATTTGTGTTTAGTAATCAATGGATATATTTTGATCTACAGGTATGACCTGTCAGGCGCGGAGCTCTTACCTCGCCGAAGAGGTCTTATGGGGTCACAGGTTCAGTCCCATGATGTCATTGGCCGAGGGGTTCTTTGACGTGGATTATGGGGCTTTTCACCACACATTTGAGGTATGTGGTGTAGAGCGGGAACTTCTAATTGGTTAATTTGAGGTTCTGCGGTCAAATATTTTTGTTTACACTTTTAAAAATAAAGTTCTTTACTGGCAACTATGGTTCCAAGAAGAACCTTTAACATCCACTGAACGTTTACGTTCCACAAAAGGTTCTTTATAGTGGAAAAGATTCTTTAGATCAGGGGTGCCCAACCCTGTTCCTGGAGATGCAGAGCTCAGGTCCAACCCTGATCAAACACAACTGAACCAACTAATTAGGATCTGAAGGAGCACTTGATAATTACAGACAGGTGTGTTTGATCAGGGTTGGAACTGAACTCTGCAGGAAGGTGGATCTCCAGGAACAGAGTTGGGCACCCCTGCTTTAGATTATATAAAATGTTCTTTGCACTAAAAGAAAAAAAAACAGTTGTTTTAAGAACTGTTCACTGAATGTTCTTTGGAGAACCAAAAATCTATAGAGTTTTCTCTTAAATCCCTTACAAAATTTTCAGTTAAATAATATGTGACCCAGGATCACAAAACCAGTCATAAGGGTCAATTTTTCGAAATTACATATTACATCATCTGAAAGTTGAATAAATAAGCTTTCCATTGATGTATGGTTTGTAAGGATAGGACAATATTTGGCCGAGATACAACTATTTGAAAATCTGGAATGTGAGGGTGCAAAAAAAGTCAAAATACTGAGAAAATCGCCTTTAAAGTTGTCCAAATTAAGTTCTTAGCAATTCATATTACTAATCAAAAATTAAGTTTTGATATATTTACGGTAGGAAATTTCCAAAATATCTTCATGGAACATGATCTTTAGCTAATATCCTAATGATTTTTGGCATAAAAAAATCTATAATTTTGACCCATACAATGTATTTTTGGCTATTGCTACAAATATACCCGTGCAACATAAGACTGGTTTTGTGGTCCACGGTCACATATATGTTGATACCACCGTATTAGCTTCAGAGACTCTGTAATAATCATCTGCCTGTGCAAGACTGACCAGCACTTTATTATAAAGCAGAACCAAATATATCTCTTTTTACTTTGGGGATTTTATGTGTGTAATCGATCAAAGATTCTGATTCAAGTTGCTTTAGGTGTTGCTGTAGTTTTGGGTGAGTCATGAATCGCTGGAAGAAATTACACAATCACATTCTTACTTTCTATTATTCAGCCAAACGCCGTTTTTGTATAAAGCTGCAATAAACCATTTTAGGTTATATTTTAAAAAAAGAAATATTCCTGTGATATTTAGTTAATATTTAGTTTCATTTAATTCATATTTAAATTGCAATATTTTTATGTAGAGTAACCTGTGTGCAAATACTTTTAACTAAACATTTTATGTTGAAACCACAGTATTGGGTATTTCAAACACTCTGTAATAATCATCTGTCTGTGCAAGGCTGACCAGCACTTTATTATAAAGCAGAACTAGAGATTTCTCTCATTACTTTTGGGATTTAATATGCGTAATCGATCAAAGATTCTGATTCAAAATGCTTCAGGTGTTGCTGTAGTTTTGGATGAGTCATGAATGTACATCTCCAGAAGAAATCAAACTACTTAAGCAATCACATTCTCTTCAGCCAAACAGCATTTTTTAATAAAGCTACAATAAACCGTTTTAGATTACATTAAAGCAAATATACAGTTTTTCCAGTAAATAATTTAATATTATTTAAATAATATTTATATTTAGATATTTTGTTTTTTTTAATAAATAATATTATGATATTTAGTTAATATTAATTTTTATAATTAACATTTATATTTAAATATTTTTATGCAAAGCTATAATAAACCATTTTAAGTTTAACAAAATAATACTGGGATATTAAGTTAATATATATTTTTAAAAATCAGTATTTACATTTCGATATTTTTATGTAAAGCTACAATAAACCATCTTAAGTTTTTTTTAAATAAATGATATTTTAAAGAAGTATATTTTAGAATATTTTTAGATAATTAGTTAATATTTAATTTTTTATTCAATATTTATATTTAGATATTTTTATTTATTTCTAAAATATATGTGTATGTAAATATGTATGAAACGGACAGATGCAATCAAATTTAGCAGGATTTATGTCTTTTAGCTATCATTCACAGAATGAGGATTTAGATAAATACTTTAAATACACTAACTAAAGTTGTTCATGATCTTTCAAAGGTGGACACGCCCTCCTGTTCTGCGAGGGAGCTGGCATTGGCTGCCGCCCGTTTGGACGCTCATCTCTATTGGTCAATCTCCAGTCAGCTTGATGAAGAGAAATGGGAGGGGCCTAATTTGACTGAGCAAACGGGGAAGTCCACCGATTCAGAATCTGTCAGGAAGGGAGACGGGCCAACATTTACTGTGGGCGGAGTTACAAATCCCCAGGACCAATCGGTTGTAGGAGAGCAGAACGGCAGTGTGACCACTGACCAATCAGAGTCTGAGGCTTAAAAGGATGTAAAAAGGTACGGAAAATGTTCGAAGGAGTCCACAGTTGATGTAAATTTAAAAAACTTTAGACTGGATTGTTCAGCGATCCAAGCCTTCTTCTTCGAGTTAGATTTTTAAATGTATAGTCGCTAATGTCTAGCATAGAATACTTTCCCCAAGGGGGAAAACCTAGCGTCTCCTTGCTGTGTTTTCAGTCAGATTAAATCTCAACTTTTGATGTTTCACGACAACACTGCCTTTGAATTCACACAGTAGCTCTATTTCAAACAAAAAGTGAGCTGCCTCACTTTCTGCTGTCTGCTTAGACATCATCCTAACTGAAATAAAACCTGTGAAGGACACATGTGGTGTTGCCTTAAAGGGATAGTTTAAAAATGAAAATTCTGTCATAATTGACTCACCCTCATGTTGTTCCAAACCCCTAGGAGTTTCTTTCGTCTGCTGAACAGAAAAGAAGGTATTTTGAAGAACTGTTTCTGTTCCTGAAAACGTACCTATGAGAACTTTTATGCAAGACTCGAAATACGTACCTCCATGTACGTTTCGTGACATATTCGATGTGAAATGTCCACTGGGTGGCGCTAAAAGAGTGTTTGTTTTTTTCACCGGAACAGATGTATGTACATATGGTATGTTTTATGTGACTTTGGTTTTGTACGTGTCATCGCAGTTCTGACTTGAAAATGTCCGTTGAATGGTGCTATAAGTCTAATGCTCCGTGACATTTTAAAATAACGTACAATCTGCACTACACCTAAACCTACCCGACAGTATGAACAAAAGCGAATGTGAGGTAAAAAACGCAATCGCAAGCATGCCGTTTTAGCTTGTTTTTCGATCTCTCATCTTTCAGCTCTTTCATCGTGAGTCATGTTTTTCACGGGATTCGTACCCAAGGATTCCGCATCCTAAGTTCAGTTCTGTGCCAGCTGAGGTACCGAGCGAGCTTGTTACGTCTGTAATCATAACTGTGTACGAAAACTATTACAAGTGCTCAACTTTTTACCGCCTTTAGTGTTCATTTCTGTTGGAAACTGCAGGGATATGTACTTATTAGTACATATTTCGTGTCTTGTGAAAATGTTCCCACAGGTATGTTTTCGTCATGAGATCAGGTAGCGACTTCCATAGTATTTTTTTCCTACTATGGAAGTCAGTGGCTACCAGCAGCTGTTTGGTTAACAACATTCTTCAAAATATCTTCTTTCGTGTTGAACAGAAGAAAGATACTCACGCAGGTTTCGAAAAAGTGTGAGTAAATGACAGAATACTCATTTTTGGGTGAACTATCCCTTTAAATGTGACTAAAACATGATGTCTAGATAGGAAACTCGCTAGGTTTTGAAACCAAGCTAACTGTCTGATTTGTATTAGTACCAGTGATTTGATGTTTCATTTGACATTTGACTTTAATGTTTCACTGCCTTTCTTTCTTAAGTGTTCAGCCAGAGCGGTACTATTTTTAAAACAATCTTTTAGAACAAGTCGGTGCAAGTTGTTTACAGTCACGTTGGCTAGTTTCACATGTACCTTAAAAAGAAGTGAACGTGTTACTATGGTGACATTACATTCCAATTTGCAACATCACAGCAGAGTTCAGAATTAGTTTCTTAAGAGTCAGCCGGTGGTAAAATTAGCACGTGCTCATGACTGCCGAACAGCCTGGGAAAGTCATTCAGTTTGTATCCATGTCATTACGTGAGTGGATCTAGATGATAAATGGATTAAATGGATCCAAATACGAGAGATATTGAATGCTATTAGGTCATTGCAACTTTTCAACATCCTAATTAAATCAATGTAGAAATTAACATCATCTTGTGATTGATCAGCTGCATGCGACTGAATACAAACACTCTGCTATTCTTTGTATCTCTTATTTATTGAGTTCAAATGTGTTCATAGCAACTCATTGCTCAGTTGCAGATGAAATAAGAGAGAGAGAAATTTTTAAGTGGGCAATAAAGATAAGATATTAGTCAGTGAATATTTCCAACACATCAACAGCCCATTTTTGACATATTAACTAATGTAGTACAACAAGGGATGTCTTAAACCAGCTGGTCCAGACTGATTTATGGGTGATCTTTGTGGTGAAGCTGGTTGACCATGGTTTTGCTGGTTAAGTTAGTCAAGAGGTTTGGTGCAAGAGTTTTTTCCCCCATATGCTTTATTTGAGAATGAGCTGTACAAGGGAAACAAGCTTGACAAAAATAAGAAGACCAATCAATTCTCCATATTTTCCACATGCATGCGACAAATAAGTACAATAAAATAACATAACAAAGACATAAGGGATATTAATGAAATGGCAACATTGCCAAATAAACAGTTTTTTTTTTTTTTTTACATTCGCAGAAACATTTCAGTTAAAGGGAACAGTTGCAGTTGTCATTTTTAAAAGACTTTTAATAAGAAATAGATTTTGAAATATAAGAGTTTTATGTCAAAGGCTGCTGTTTATATTTTTTTCTGAGGGTCTCTTTAATACCAAAAGAGTTTAACACAAGGAATTGTAGATACTAGAATTAATAAAAACATGTTGCATTTTCATTTAGACACGATGATCAAGTATTTCTAGTTCTCTTTGTTTCCTTTGGGACAATCTTGCGGTTTGGAATTGTGATACTCAGTCCTACTTTAATAGTATCCATCATATGTTGGAGAAACCAGACTGATCCTAGATCTGTTTTATGGTAATTTTACAAAATTATGCTGAAAACTTCCGATTGACGTGTAATGTAGACAGCACTGTCATGAGCGATGCACTGATGTGTGTTTGTGTAGAGTAATGTGTGTGTGATGTGTTACATAGAACAGTCAATCTGGACCTTTATTATTAATAAAAGCTTTCAATGCATCATTATAAAAACTCAATTCAGTATACTCACTTCAGAAGGGTAAATGTTAAGAAGAGTTTGAATTAATTTAAGGTCCATTCGGTAATATTTGTTGTCCTTATTCTGGTGTTGAAGTTCTCAGTGCCAGTGTAGAAATGTTTGTCAACATCCATTCGTGTGTGTGTGTGTGTGTGTGTGTCTGTGTGTTTTAAAGAAGTCTCTTATGCTCACCAAGGCTGCATTTATTTGATCAAAAATACAGAAAAAATACAGCAATAATGTGAAATATTATGACAATTTAAAATAGCCATTTTCTATTTGAATTTATTTTAAAATATAATTTATTTCTGTGATGCAACGCTGAATTTTCAGCATCATTACTCTAAACTTCAGTGTCACATGATCCTTCAGAAATCATTCTAATATGCTGATTTGCTGCTCGAGAAACATTTCTTATTATTATCAGCCATTAAAACAGTTTTGCTGCTTAATATTTTTGTGGAAATGGTGAATCTCTTTTTTTCAGGATTCATGAATTATGAATAGAAAGTAAAAAAAAAAACAGCATTTATATGAAAACAGGTTTTACTGTCATTTTTGATCATTTTAATGTGTCCTTGCTGAACAGAAGAAGTGTTCATTTCTTTAGGCTACCAATATGAATCTTTATCTCATATGATGATTTTAAACATATTTCTCAAAATCACAACTCATTTATTTGTGTATTTTTTTAAAAAATGAGAGAAAAGTTACTGAGTGCACCTTTAAAAATCAAGTTTGAAACAGGCTGAGAGAAACTGTGTTTTCCCCAACTGTTCTAGCGTGTGCTGTCCTGTATGTGATTTGTAGCTCACTTGAATGTCTTCAGCACATCTGATAAGCACAAACTCTGCTCTCATGCAGATTTCTCCTCTTGCTTTTGCTGCTGTTGACATTTTTAAAATATGTGTTTTTAAGCTTTACTATTTCTGTATTATAAGTCTTAATAAATCTATATTCAACCTAATGTCTGGTGTGTACATTGAATATTCAATTAACTTATTTGTTTCTTAAAAAAAAAACACTTAAGGTGAAGAGTGTAATTTGGCGCCACTAGTGGCACCAACCGGAATTGCGAGACAGAATTGCTAAATAGTCCAACCCCAAACTCACTTATATTGATACTAATTTATTTCGTGAACTGTTGAGCTAATCAGATACATTTCTATAGTTTTTAGTATCCAACAATAATCTATTCAGTTCTAATTCTAAATATTTGAATATTTGAATCACTTCCTGTGTGGGAATCACGGGTAGGCTACTTCACATGCACAAACGTGTCCTCTTCTTAACCCCGTGAGATTACGGGTAAATGTTAACGTATTGACTATTCTCTGACTCTTTCGTCCTCTGTCATCTTCCTTCTGCTCCTTTCGCGTAAGTGTTTCACCATATCCGTTTCCTTTCGCTGTATTTATAGCACACTGATCATTTAAAAATAGACGTTTGCATTGTTCCTTTAAGACGCAAGGTTATTGCATGAAGTCTCCATGTGCTGTATACGACCAGCTCTGCAGTTTAGTTGCCTTGCAAGGCCTGGAAGTGCCACTAGAGGGCAGTGGCTGCAGTGAGGCTGAGTGCACAGATTCATCATTTCACTATTCTACATAGTAACAGACCTACAGATCTGTATTAGGCCCCAAAGCTCAGTGGGGTTGTCTTTGAACGTCTTATAGCCAGGCCTACACTGAGTCCGCGCCCGCAGCACTCTACAGAACTTTTACTCATCCGTTTACAAACTTTTACTCATCCTTTGACCTTGTTTCTGAAATACTTTGCATAATCCTTCAGCTATCTTTAAGAATGCATTTACCTCATTTCCATTTTAAACAGTGTACCATGTTTAAATGTTAGTTTTGTTGCTTGTTTAGGAAACATTTTTAGTATTTTCATTGCGCTTTCAGCTATCGGTAAGAACGTATTTACCTCAGTTCCGTTTGACACATTGGAACATGTTTAAATTGCAGATTTCCCTTCAAAATCAGTGCAGAACAGAGAAAATTTCAGCATGATAAACAAAAGAGAGACTGTTTTATATCTTCCATTACATTTCCCTTGCTCTCTTTCTTTTCTGTCTAATACGCCCCTCCTTGCCTTTCCTCTTCATTACAATACTGACATAGTTTTTCAAACATGAGCTTGTGAAACCCTACAGAGGCCTCGTGCAACACACTCTTGTGGTCTAGTTAAATGGTTTGTGCAAACTGAGTTTATTCTGACAACAAACTATAGTTATGTTAAAATAAATTGCATAATATAAATGATTATCATTCAGTTTAAGAAATTTAGACTTATTTTTATTTTATTGGTAATTTGTACGCATGTTTTCATGACACCGCCTCATGTAGGGCATGCTGGGAGGTTTGCATGTGAACAACATCCAGGCTCTTTCTCTCTCTCCCTTCACCTCTAGCATCTCTACAGAGTGTCATTGTGGATAGTGCTCACACCGTGCTGATCTGATCAAGAGCACCGGGAATTCTGGGTCAGTGTTCCATGGTGATGAGTGGGCCAGTCCCTCAGAGAATGGGTATGGTGTTATATACACAAGAGAGACAGACATCAGAATTTCCATGATCAGATGAGCAGTTTCAAAATGCACAGTACTTTGGACTTTCTCTCTCTGTCTGTCCATGTGGAATATTATATAATGTCATCTGCTTTCTGGTAGCAAGTCATTTACATGCATAGACAGTCAGTCTAAACCTAATGTGTGATTCTGTAATCCTTGAGTGCACTGTAAGGTTTTGTTGGATAAAAGCACCTGCTAAATGCATGAATGTAAA
Source organism: Tor tambroides (assembly GCA_021397915.2). Lineage (NCBI taxonomy): Eukaryota > Metazoa > Chordata > Actinopteri > Cypriniformes > Cyprinidae > Tor > Tor tambroides. The sequence goes on from JAFVLL020016458.1 coordinate 20,228, forward strand.
AGTTTTGTAAAGATCAAAGATCTCTTTCCTACTTCTTTGGAGATGGATAAAGTTATTGACTTTACAGATTCTTCAGATACATGTAGTATGTATTCCATGCATATATATATATATATATAAACTAATCTTACAATTTCTTAATTTGCACACACATATGCAAAAATATAAAAAATAAATGAAATATATATAAATGCATGCAAATTAAGAACCTATTTTTAAAAGAATATATATATATATATATATATATATATATACACACAGTACTATGCAAAACACAGAGATCTGATCTCACCATCATCCAGTCTGTCTGGAATGACATGAAGAAACAGAACAAACTGAGACAGACTAAATCCAGAAGAACCGTGGTAATGTCTCCAAGATGCTTCAAGAGACCTACCTGCAAAGCTAAAGTACTGTTCAAAGTTTTAGGCACTTGGGTAAAAATGCTGTAAAGTGAGGATGCTTTCAGAAATAATGCCATAAATAGATTTTATTTATCAATTAACTTCTATTAACTAAATTAAATCAACATTTGGTGTGAGCAACACTATGCATTTAAAACAGCTTTTGCCCCATGTGCACTTGCTCATAGTTTTTCAGGTAGCTTTGCAGGTAGGTCTCTTGAAGCATCTTGGAGACGTTACCACGGTTCTTCTGGATTTAGTCTGTCTCAGTTTGTTCTGTTTCTTCATGTCATTCCAGACAGACTGGATGAAGGTGAGATCAGATCTCTGTGTGGAGCACTGGCTGTTTTAGACTCCTTGTGCAAACAAAAATCTCACTGGATTATTACAATTAATGGCAAAAATAATGTTTGTAAATGTAAACTGTTATTTCCTACTGACACACTACAGCAAAAGATAGAAATAACTGACTTAAAACCATTTTTTTGTTGGTGAAAATACTAGTGGCCTAAGACTTTTGCACAGTACTGAGTAAAACCTTCAAGTTCCACCAAGAACTTTTTATGCTCGAGCTCGAAAAAAAAAAGAAATCTTGAAAAGGCAAAACGTTCTGGACATTACATACAGGTATTACTTCATATATTTAGGCTACATATAAAATATTCTATGTGTATATATATCTTCTATAGGCTAAAAGTTGATAGATTACAGGTTCTTAATATGACAGCATTGTTTCTGGGTTCTTTTACATTGATGGTATCTAACACTCACGAAACTTGAATTAAGTTCTTCGCGTAATATTAAAGGTTCTTCAGATCCTTAAAGCACCAGTAGATGTTTTTCTTTTTTCTTCTGACGAGCTCGAGCATAAAAAGTTCTTGGTGGAACTTGAAGGTTCTACTCAAGGGCTGGAACCTTTGTTTCCGAGAGCGTGTGCACACCTAGCATGAACTGAACCCCGCTCGCTGTAGAGCTCCTGACATCAGAACACACTCCGCCACCACCATGGAAGGCTCTGCATTAGTGCTGGCGTACCGAGCTCCACTAAATGTCAAATCAAGCAGCAATTTCACGGGCGTCTGACGTCAACAAGGGCGAAGGAAAATAAACTTCGCGCACACTTCGGGAGAAACCATTTTCGCCAACGCCGTTTTTTCTCCTTCCGCGTAGAGAGGAGGAGAGCCCGCTGATATAGGCATGCTCAGCTGAAGCGTCCTGCAGCCTCTGACGCTGGGCGCAGGCGAACTGCGACGGCCGCGCCAAACGAGCTCCAGGTAAGACATATGCATTTGAAATGACATCCGAGCGCGTCGCGCCTTTTAATGACCGAATATACACATATGCAACCGGCCCGTGCATGCATGTATATTTTTTTTTCCATTAACAAGCAGTATAACGCGGGCGCGCGCGCGCGTGTATGTGTTTTCCACCTAATGCAAAAGATAAACACACTCCAGCAAAAGACGCATCTGCGAATGGTGCGGAGAGCTGGAAAAAACGCAGCCCGCACCTTGCGTTTGCCGGTGCGAGTCTAGGCCATTTATGTGTTTATGTTGCTATGGGAGGATAAGTAAAAAATTGAAATGGGATTATGACAGCGTATTTTCCTCACTCAGTTTGTGCAACGTGATTCCTGTACCTGCGGCGCCGCGTATGCCTGCGTTTTTGTGGCGTTTTTGACTTTTCGAATCATTCCTGAGCGGCCTGTTTGATGTATACTGTGGCACACACTGCAGTATGGCTTTGCCAGCATAGCACGTTTGTGCTGCTGCTGCTGATGCTGTAGGTCATATTACGCGCTTGTGCGCCGCGTTGATGCTCATCAGGAGCTGCGTGTGTTTGTGGCGCAGTGGAGATGTTCAGCGAAATGAAATAAGTGAGAGGTGGAAATTGCATTGGAGTTGGGCTTCTTGCTCTAATATTAACATCCTCTCCCATAGGGTAGGGAATGCTTGGTGCGTTTGGGTGTTACTCTGCTTTACCCATTCTGCCCCACCTCTCTCTCTCTCTCTCTCTCTCTCTCTCTCTCTCTCTTTCTCTCTCTGCTCCAAGTTCTTAATTAATTCTGGTACACACATGATAATAATTGAACCGTCTCTATTCGGCTCCTATTAAATGCTGTATTCTGTAAAAAGTGATGGAGGAGCGATTTTATCACCTGCTCGTGTGCTGACGGAAGCTACCTGTGTGCCCTACACTACAGCGTCGAGCTGGCCTGCTCCTTAGAGACAGTGTATTCGACCACAGGATCGTTTTATTGCTCTTTTTACAGCTTTGAGATTTTCGCATGTTCAGGTTTTTATCCTTGAGTGAGATTAAGGTAAACATATTTAGCCTGTTGACCATGATGGAGGGCTCAAGACTCAACTCTAAATAGACCTTCTGGACTTCTTAATTAATGAATGCTTTAATAGAAGTGAGTAGAAACAGAAGTGGAGGTGGATCTCAGAAGAAAGCGAGTTAAATGAACATGCTCCTCTTGAACTTTCATTAAAAAGGCCATTGGTTTATATATATATTTTTTTTAACTTTGCCGCAGATGTTTTTCCTGAAATTAGATGGAGAGCATTGCTTGAGATATGATTTTAGAATTAGAAATGAATAGCATAACTCAAATAATTAAGAACATCTGAGAACATTTCATTGCACTTTGGACGCAAATATGAGGACAGTTTGTCAGACTGTTGAGAAACTCCAGAGGAGACGCATGTGAGATTAGATCTATTTCTCTAACAAATCAGGGTTCTTAAAAGCACAATTCTCCTTAAAATGAATATTTTGTCATCATTTACTCTCCTTCAAATTCCTGTGACATTCTTTCTTCTGTGGTACACAAAGCAGATGTTAGACATAATGAAAGTTTCCAGTCACCATTCACTTACATTGCTTTTTTTTTGGCCATACAGTGAAAGTGAATGGTGACTGAGATTGTCATTCTGCTTAACTGCTCGCTTTGCGTTTTATGAAAGAAAGAAAGAAACAGCATGAGGATGAATAAATGGTGACAGGATTTTAATTTTGAGGTGATCTGTCCCTTTAAGCAAAAATCTAAATTAGCTTTTTATTTAATCTAGGAGAAACACTTGAGATATTAAAACATTTCATTCTGATTCGTCTTTCCTGAAGTGTGTGTGTATGGTGAAGTTTGTGTGTATTATCTGCCACATATCATCTAGGCCGCTGTTGCCCTGATGATGATGATAGGCGTGCGAAGCCCATCCTTATGTTTTGAATATGTTTTTTAGTAGATATGATGTAATGCAGATCTACCGAAAAAAAATACATAACAATAATTCATGAAAAAGTCATTAAAATTCTGCTGGATATGCAGTTTTTGCGATACTTTGTTATGTTATCTTTTAATGATCAATGTTACATGAAGGATAAATTGTAAGACAAAAAAAATATTTACAATAGTTATGTTTTTTGCATTTAAAATGTAATGCAGACCTACAAAAGAAAATGCATATCAGTAATTCATTAGAATTCTGCCGAATATGCAATTCTGGTGATATTTTCTCATATTACCTTTCAGCTTTCAAAGTTTTTTAATGATCAGTGTTAAATGAAGGATTAATTATAAGACAAAAAAAGAATATATGTACATGCATACATGTTTTTGCATTTATGATGCGATGCACATACATATACATACAAGTACCAGTGAGCAGATTGATATATTAGTATGACACAGAAGATTTGAAAATGACAAGATTAGATAAATGATGTCAGATCAGTGTTTTGTGAAGTCCCCCTCTGGGATACAGTCAATGGTTGTAATTATGAACCTCCATTCCAGTGGTGATGCTGTGACACTCTCATATTCAATCAACATGAGGCAGCAACACCCCTTTTTCTACCCAGCAACACCGATGTGCTATCATTGACAGCAGCTGTCATGGTCAAATCACACTTTGACTATTGCCGTCTCTCTTCCCTGATCCCTACAACTGAATAGGGAGCACTACTTGGTGGTGTGATACGATCAGCCTGTGATGGTACCTGCATTCGCACTGGTATTGTTGAGAATGCAGTATTGGAGGGAGGTTGCTAGTTTAACTGTGTCACAGGCAGTTAAAGAGCGATAGCTGTGTATCAAACAGCATTGTTGGGTTTTTCACTCTTTATTTAGTTTTACTCAGAGTTCTGCTGTAGGTTACAGCTGATTGAGACTCAGAGGAACACGATTGGCTGCTCACAGTGATGATGTCACTCCTATACCAAACCAATCAGAGTTACAGCTGGCAGGGGAAATGCAATATCCTCAACCTCACTGTAATTTCAACCCCATATTTCACAAATTTACATTGGTTGTTAAAGCATTGGTGGTTTTAACCGTTCTGCAATGCGATAACCGACACACAGAGAGGTTTTCAGACTGCTAACGGAAACAAAACAAAACATACTGACAAAAGTATGCATATTTTATGCGTGTGGTTTTTTTGATTCATTAGACAGTGTAAAGTATACACCAGGTACTGGTTATGTCATGCGTCTAATTGCACAGGAACGCATACACATGTTTCACATAGAGGTCATCCAGAGGTCAGGTGTGTGTGTGTTGACAACAAAAAAAGTGCAGAGACGGTAAGCAGGCTCCTGACTAGTTAGAGAAGGATCTAGCCAAAGCCTCAAGCGTAGCTGGCGGTATTGCATGGCTCACTGTGAATTCAACCTGACCGAATGCCACTCATCAAATCGGTCTGAGCATTACTCAAGAAAACAAGACAGTGTTTTGGCAAACACACACACACACACACACATGCAAACAAGCACACAGAGCTGCTGCAGAGCATGAGTCAAGGTCATTCTCTCTTTTTCTTTTAACCTAGTTCAAGGTCAAGTTAAGGTCATTGTGGGGATTAAAGGTTACTGCTAGGATACATTCAGCACTCAGGTGTGGTTCATTTATTTTAAATCACCATGGAAACACACAGTTTTGCTCTCTTAGCAATGCAAATAGAGCTGCTTCCAGATTATTATTTATTGAACAGTTATTCAAACATAAATTCAACAATCAGCATTTGCTGATTTGTGAGTAGGTATGTCTCTTGTGTATAAGTGATCTGTAATCTTTACTATTAAATATGCATGTGAGTGATTTTTCAAAGTTGTTTTCGAAGTCCAAAAATCTTTCGAAGATTTTTGGAGCATGCATTAAAAAAAATCTTTTAAATACGTCTTTTTACTTCAGAATTTCATGTTTAATTTAGTGTGTTACTTGCTGTTTCTTTGTAATTATTTGTGAAATGTACTTGCAATTTCTGAGTGAAATTTGGTTAAAAGTAAACACTACACTTAAATATTTTCAGTATAGATAAACATTGTTTATTGCAGCGTAGGCAGTTATTTCTTTATTAAATAAAATATATATTTACATTTATTTACACATTTATTTATTTATTTTAAATGCATGCTCCTTGTCTTGGTACAGACACATGTCTTGGTTAACACTACATTTTTCATGTTATTTTTTCAGAATACTTTTTTGAAAATATTATTTTTATAATTGCTTTTGGTGTTGAAATGTTTTAAACTTCAGTGGCAAAAATAGTGATTGAGATTCACTGAGATTCATTTTTGTGAATTATTTCTAACTGTTTCAATGAGTCAGTTCACTTTGATTCAGCTATTCATTTGCATTGTCACTCAAAAAACACATATGCCATTTTTCACATTTTAAAAATGCTTTAGTGAAAATATATGTTGGCAAATATTGCAGTTTATGATTTGTGAGTTGATTTCTGTTTCACTGAATCACTTCAAAACTTTGATTCAGCTATTCAGTTGCATGTGTCTATGCCATTTTTTCCATATTTTAAAATGCTTTAGTGAAAATATATAGTTAAATATTGCTGTTTATGATTTGTAAATCATTACTGACTGTCTGTTTCCGTGAATCAGTTTAAAACTTTCACTTTGACTCAACTTCATTTGCATTGTCACTCAAAAACACAGGAGTGTCTGTGTGGCATTTTTTAGAAGCGTTTTAATGAAAAAATATAAATAGCTCAATTTTATTGTATTCTTATATAAGTGTATATACAGTCAATCGAAATGATTAAATATCACAATTCCTGTTGTTCATTCAGTGAGACATCATTTTGTTACTGTATTGTACTTGCATTGGACATTTTAAATCTGCTTGGCAACAGTGACTCTAGGTCCTCTAATATTGAGATCTATATGTTGAGTATCATAAAAAGAGCTGAAAAATATCACGCAGGCCTAGATAATTGCTATGAAATGGGAGCCGAGTATCACATTGACTTTAAGCTGCACCTCTGAGTTTGCACTTGAAGATTTTGTGCATTGGTTATATAATAACCTGACAGGGTGTGGCCGCATCAGATCTAAAGAATAAATACTATATGTAGCTTTAAAGTTTCATGTGCTCAACCAAGAAGATGGTTAGGTCTCTGCAGAGCAGATGGTTATTGTTTTAGAGTGTAATGTTCTCCCTATCTCTCTCTGTCTCTCTTATTCTCCAGTGATGGCCTCTGCTGAGCAGCTGTGTCCCCGCCTGCTGCACCAGCACTGCCCATAGGCCACACACACACATACACACACACACACTCTTACACACGCCTTTGAGCTCCCTTTCCAACTCCGTCCATATACACACACACACACACACACACATCATGTACAGTGTGGAGGACCTGCTGATCTCTCATGGATACAAACTGCCCAGGAGCGGCCCTGCCTCCTCCTCTTCCTCTGCGCCTTATGACAATCGAAACAATGAATGTCGCCGTGATAATGTAGAGAACCGGCCTGCTGGAGGTGGTGGTGGAACTCTGAATGGATTTGGGACAACGGAGGGGGGAGCAGAAGCAGGCACGGGGGTGTACAGGCCGGCGCCGGTGAAGGCTTACCCAGAGAACAACAACAACATTAATGAGGGCCATGAAAGAATTCAGCGGAGATTGGAAGTTCCTGTTGCTTTCCTTGGTGACCTGCAACCTCTGGGTGACTCTCTAGCTACAGACAGTGGGTAAGTGTGCACTGTCAAGTGTCCACAATAAAGTGTCATTTTTTTAGAAACAAGGTGTTTTATGTAAATATTGGTTGCATGTTTTTTAAGGGATGTTCACACCAAAGACTATAAAATTTTAATAATCTTTGTAATTCTATGAGACTATAACAAACACAACAGATATCATTGGAATCACTTTCTGAACAGTTTTTTCTAGATGAAGAACAATAAAAACATTGACAGCCAATCAGAATATACCTGAGCATTTAAAGCGGACATATAATAAAATTGTCATCCATTGGTGTTGAGAATATTGTTATCTTTATAGTTGCAGTTCTTGATGTGAATGACCCTTTGGATTGAGTTTAATTCCAATTGTTTAAAGTGGACTTTGACCATTGTAAATAATAAATTAAAAATAATTAAAATCCGCAATTAAATAATCTAGTTTGCTGCCTTTAAAATGTGTTTGTATCACATCAATTCCTTATGTGATTCTAAACCAATAATTTAAAAAAAGAAAAAAAAATTCACTGTTAAAATGGATTTGTCAACTTTATGTAGCCTAGGCCTACATCATACTAGTGTGTTGCTAGCTTTATTTAGTGTGCAAGTAGACAGTTCAAATCCTCACTATACCTATGTTTTTGATGCTCAGCTAACATAACCATAACCCATAAATATATCACCAAAAATTAAACAAAAAAGAAATGGCAGGAATCTTAATAAAAATGTTTTAAAAATATTATGTGCTAGTTCAAATAAACTAGGATATTTCCGGTGTTTTCTGTTGTATTTTGTATTAGAATCAGACCCAGAAAATCAATACGTTTTGTGAGTGAATCACTCTTTTGAATCGCCAGACTAGTTAGCAAAACCTCAATGTGAATCGGTTTGTGATTCACTTTGAATCATTCAGAAAGTTCGCTCACACACTCAATTGTTTGGAGAAGTAACTGTAAACAGTAACACGCTAAAACTTGGAGAACAAAAAGAGCATTGGATTACGTGGATATATACCAACAGAAAGAAAACCTGAAAATACCTCCTATCGTTTGGGGTGGTGAAGAAGGTCTTTATTAAGATCTACATGTTTGTGAAAGACTTGCTAAAGACACAGGTAAAGACACTTTCCAAATAAGTGTATCAAAGCACTACACGCTCAGTGAAGCACACACAAATGCAATGAAAAAGTATGATCAACAAGTGTATTAAATAATCTGCATTAAATATCCCTGCCACAAGCTATTTCAAAAAGTAATGGTAATCATCATTGGTGAACACCAATCTTGGCAAACGTGGTTGAGATATATATGTAGCCTAAAAGACACAAATCAAAACATTCAACATTCCTTTTACAGGGTACAAAGCATTTGCTTAATTCAAATGTTAAACAAATTCAGTTGTCACTAATAAAGGACATCTATTTTGCATAATTTTGCAAGTTATTAGCAGATTTATTTTGAATTCACATGTTTTATCATTATTTTGGATGCAATCTTCTATTCATGATTATGACCCTAACAGTGGCCCCTGGGCACTTTCGCCACATTTAAAAAATGTATAAATATCATTGTATTCGGTAACAAAATATCAAACCAAGTGGTATTTGCATGCAACAATGGTAACTTCACTTTTCTGAGCCATTTTTGCATTTTAACCAGTGCCCACAGTGCTGTTTAGTTGATGTTCAATCAGTTCACACCAGTGTAGTTCATAATATTAACTACACCTTTTTTTGAGCCCTGGAATCTGGGTGGGTGGGTTTGTTTTAATGGAAAACTCAAATGTTAAACACAACTTTCTTCTAACACACCTTGAACTGTTAATCTGAGTCTTGGACTGTCCTAATACAGACCAATTAAAATGGACTTCATCCATATTTCGTGTTGTAGCCTAATCCATTCCACTGTGATTTTATCACAAACAGCTAGACTCTCTGTCAACATTGATGTACTGTAACCTGAAAGGAATCGGCCATGTGAATGTAATCACATCTATAGCTTGCCCTGAGGTGCATTTTGAGTGTACGTAAAGTGACAGTAAATGAACTTCTGAGTTATGCACAACACAAACCTTTTTTCATTAACAAAAGTGTTTTATTTGTCATTATGCTAAAGAGACTAAATTTCATTCTAATTTTGCCTGTATATTCTGTAATTCTTTTGCTTGGTCTGCAGAGAAAGTTTTTTAAATGTTTTTCTTTAATGTCACAGTTATAGGTGGACCTATGCTGGATTTGGTCAAAATGTATAACTATTTTTAGATATTGAATGTAACTTTTTAAATTTTGTAAATGTAAATGTAAACCATGTCATAATACACATAGCATAAACCCATATGGTGTTAGAGCCATACTTTTTTCCTTGACTATATGAATATAATTTTATTCAGTTCTGCAACCTAATCTGTTTGTAACATTAAAGTTGCGATTTCTGATTGCAGTTTCTTAAAAAAAAAAAATTCTACATTCATCAATGATCTATATTTGTCTGTCTTGCTAGGTTCTATGATGCTCCCAGCCTGACGTTCTCTGAACATGCAGATGAGCGAGATATATCATTCTGGAGAAGGAGGGGACAGGACTTCAGTGCTCTATTGGACTATGCTGATCCCAGGGAACTCAGAGTGTCTGGTGGATTGTGGCGAGGTCCAGTACTAGCTCTTGAGGAGCTGAGGGCTGAGAGGCCACTGGCACGCTGGGAGGAAGGCCCATGGATACGGGAACCTATAGACTCAGGCCCAGAGACTCTACGTGTGACTGGAGAGAGAAAATCCCAGAGCCTGGGAACAGAGGAGTGGCGCCCTGCAGTGGGCTTGGGCCGGCAGCTGTCAGATGGAGAGGCTGAACATTGGTCTCAGGAGCAGCAACACCGTCTGCGATCAGCAGAGGGCAGTGTGTCCGCCACAGTGCGAGCCAAGTCCCAGTCGCTCCCTCGAGTCCTTTCCCCAGAAGATCCCCACTATGGAGAACTGCCTCAAACCGGTGCCCCAAATCACCCCCCTACACAAAGAAGCAGCAGCTCTGCTCCATACGGTCGATACCACAGTGAATGGCCAGCAGGGGAAAGGTGGAGTGGTCAGACACAAAGTCATGCTCCTTCTGCAGTTGTACCAAAGCCACGGTTCAGCCGCCCTGTCAAGCCCCCGTCTTATGAGACTCACCAGCAAAACAGGGGGAGCTGGGAAACGTTGTCCTCTGAACCCGTGTCCAAACCCAGAGACCGCTCAGTGTGCTTCTCTCAGAGTTTTGAACCACTCAGAGACCGGTCTGGTTGTTATTCTCAGAGTGCAGAGCCTCTAAGAGATCGGTCCATTTGCTTTTCACAGAGTGCAGAACCAATCCGAGACCGCATGCTGAGCCACTCTC
>JAFVLL020016459.1:0-15678 GCA_021397915.2 Tor tambroides
GAAGGGTTGAATCAATATGCATGTAGTAATTAGGCCCCATTAAAAAAAAGAACTTCAGAGGGAGGAAGGTTATAAAATGTTAATGAGACTTCAACCCCGGCTCTCTCTGAGCATGTGCGTCTCTGTATGTGCGTAGCATCCGGGTCAGTGCAAATGGAGCCAGCCATGCACGTCACACCAAACGCAAACTAAAAAACTCATCCTCATTCATTTCTGAATCATTTCACACAACGAAAACCTGAACGGGGTTTTGAGATGAAACTGCTGCAGGTAAAGTTGTTCAGTATGTGTTCTGATACACTGTTCCTGTATGGTAATTTATTGGCAGTGATAGCTCCCCACAGACAGTCTGCCTCCTTCAGGGGGCAGGCAGGGGCACTAATGGAGGCGGGTGCAGGCCCGATCAATATGAGTATGGCAAGTGGCCCAGCCTCACAGCTGTTGCCAGGCGAAAAGGCTCCAGTAATGGAGCTCTGTTAGACAACGCTAACGGAAGGTGCGGGATCATCTTTATATCCTGATGCTCTCGACTGTCCCGCTCTGTGACCTGAAACGGAGGAATATGAAAACCGTTGGAGCAGAATGCCACTGGGTCCCGATGCTTCTACCATCAGCGTCTGATTACGTCCACCTAGGCCACACCACCCTCCTACGTCCAAACCTCTAACCCTAATCATGCTCCTGTCTAAAGGTTCTGGAAAAATAGTGTCCCTTCACAGCCAGATCTTTTATTTTTTTATTTTTTATCAATAGCAGCACTCTCAAAGGCAGCTGTCTGTGAAGAATTCAAAGTGGTCCACGAGTTGATTTGCTGAAAAGTAAAATAAAATAAAATAAATTTTAGTTCTAATTAAGTACTATATTTTAGTTATAATTAAGTAATTTTAGTAATAATTAGTTAAAATCACAGTTATGATTTATGTTTGAGCTATAAGTTAGGATTATTTGTAATATACAATTGAGAAGAAGTATGTTTAGTCAATTATCATTTGCTTTCAGAGAAGCCCATGAATGGAATAGACTTCCACCAGAATTAAAAATGATGGTTATTTCTCTAAAAAAATTAAAATGTTGTTGTTGTCAAATCAAAATTGCAAACATTTATAGGGATCCTAATCATTTTGTATTTATGTATTGATTTTGTTTTGTTTTTGCCTTTTCCATCAACCTGCCCAGGGACTATACTGTATATGAAAACTAGCTATTTTGGCTAAATCTGGCTCATTTTACACTGATTCTATGTAACATTAATGTGCATTGTCGCTGATTAAATAAATTAATTAAAAAGAATTGACTAATAGCACATTTTGAATTAACATTAAATGAGCAACATTGAATTCATTATCTAAAAATCAATTCCAGTCATTTAGTGAATTTAGTGAGCTACCAAACAGCAGGATCATTTAGGTTAATTTAAGTCTAGTTTCAAAGAAATAATCATTAAATAAAGTCTGGAAAAATTATGAATCGGTAGCTCAAGACAGGGATGACAAAGGATGCTAAATAAGACCCTTGAAAATACAAACAAGCTGGAAAGTAAAGCGATTTGCCTCCAGGGCATGGAAACTGAACAAACACTGAAACTCATGATGCTAGGGTGTGAACAACAAGCTTCCTATTTGGGAACTGAGTAGACATTTCAAGATACGAAAGATTTATACACAACATTTTAAAATGTTTAAAATTATTTTCATTTTGTTTTATTGCTACAGTGACCCACCACCAAAAAAGTTTTAGAAACACTGATCAAAAGGTACTCTCTAACATTAAATGATACATATTAGCGTGTTAAGATAGCCATGCGCCTTTTAGGTGTAGATAAGGAAAAATGTTTACTTTTCAGGGCACTGTACTAGTAACAATTCTTCCACATTTCTGACAGGGTTTAGTACCCGATACCCAGCACTGTCAGTCATGAATCAGACAGAAGAAAGAGGTTGAATGTGTGTGCTTTGTCTATATAGAAGTAATCAGCGAAACAGGATGAGTAGTGGACTCTGGCGGGACAGTCGTACGATACACCCTCCCCACCCTCCCCACCCTCCAACACCGTGCAGATGAATGGCCGCCACACTCCGCCAGCAATTGGATTATATGGAGAGCTTTCTCCTCAATGAGTGCTTTGGTAATGCAATCTGCTCACACTGCCCACTGCGAAGATGAGCAGAGCGAGCAAAATGCCGTGGCACCGAGCATACGTCCCTCTCGGAGGTGACGGATGACTTTGATAGCATAGTGCCTTTGGAGACAGGCACTCCCTCGCATGACAGCAGGGTAAGTGATATAGAATGGCATGTATATTTTCTCAAGCACTGACATGTCTCCTTGCCACATTAAGGCTGGAGTTCTATAAACCCTTGAGATCCATCTCTCTCCTGAAAGCCGGCCATTTATTAAGTTGCTGTATAGTTTTGTTATACTAGTGATTTATGGTTCCAATTTGTCATTTATCTACATGTGGAAATTGGTAGCCAAAATGCTCTCAGGTATTTAACAGCTCAAGAGATCCGTAGACAAACCATAAGACATAATACTGGCCATTTGAGGTTCTTGCAAATCTCGTATTAAAAGACATGAACCATACTTTAGTGCTCATGCTAACAAACTTAAAAACAGTTGATTGAAAGGGGCCTTTGTCTGTCACTCAAAATAGCAAAAAATGTCACCAATAGCTAAACAAACAAGCAAATAATGATTAAAAAATGACTTCTGCTTTGAACTTTTGAACAAAGTGATCAAACTGAGTCAAACACATAACTTGTTTTTAATTTATTCCAAGTAATTTAATTTTTAATTTGATTTTTCACCTTATTTCCTAAAGAACCTACTTTTTTGAACTCCTCCTAAATTATTCATAACATGTTGACCATCTTAGATGCTTTTTATGAGTCCAAACCATTCTTGTTTAACACCTCAACGAATTTGATAAAGGTGACGCAAACAGAAAGTGGCACTGCATTGTCCCAATGCTTTCAGGTATGGAAACGAAACTTGGTATATTTCATCACTACCATGAAATGAAGTACATTAGCAGTTTAGGAACACTACCACCAACTTTTCATGACTTTTTTTTTTGGCCTACAAAGTTTATGAGATATTCATTAAATTAGGTTCAGATATATATATATTAGACCATTGTTTAACTTAAGAAATTTGATGTCAAAAAAGATCCAAGGGTGTATTTTAATAACACTGTCATTTTAACATGCAATGAGAAAAACATCAGTGCAGTGACTGAGCCAGCTATTGGTCAAAAGACAAAAAAATGTAACTTTAAAACTAATTGCATTTTACTAAAATTATAGGTCCCACTTTATATTAGGTGGCCTTAACTACTATGTACTTACATTTAAATTAATCATTTGGTACAATGCACTTATTGTGTACATACATGTTTTTACATTGTACTTATATTTTTAAAAATACCTTTATGTAAGTACATCTGTAATTAATTTCTGTAATTACATTTATAATTACACTGTTGACCCATCCCTTACACCTTAACCCACCCTTAAACCTACCCATACCACCAAACCTGCCCCTAACCTTACCCATATCCCACCCCAATAGCAGAAAAGGTGTTTTGCAATACAATGACCACAATAAATACATTGTACTTATTTTTTGATGCAAGTACATAGTAGTTAAGGCCACCTAATATAAAGTGTGACCAAATTATCATTAGGGAGGATTGAATTTACTTAAGAGAACTGTTGCTTTCATGCCCAATCCCTTAATTGCTGCTTGCAGCTATATTTACTTTTAACTTAAGGAGTACTGAAAGATTTGTTGATTTATAAAATGACTACTAGCTGATGTAACATTTTAAAATGAATTTTGCAGCATTAAATACATCAAAATAATGAATCAAAAATGGCCCCAGACACATATGAAGAAAATGTGTTACATCTGAATAAATCTGTAGTTAAGTCAGAAATATTAATTATAAATCATGAATATGAATCTGTGATAGACTGGCCATCCATCCAGGGTCTTTCCATGTCTATGGAAAACAGATGGATAGATAAATTGAATATAAATTTTATTTTGCTGGAATATTGGTGAAATGCTGCAAACCAAGTTCACATTGCATTCTCCTCACAAACCCCTGTTTGGAAAACCTTGGGTTATACCAACAAAAATCTTTTTTCTTTTTTTTTTAGGTTATAAATAGCTCTGTTAGGTAACAACTACACATTTTCACAAATATTCACACATTCTAGAACCACTCATGGTCACCTTTGTCTTTCCATGCAATCTTCTGAAGGGCAATAACGACTATTCAGTAGGATTTATCACACCACAAAAACGTCTCACAGAGGAGACAAGAAACAAGTCTGCAGTTGTGACTTCCACATCAACTCTTGTCCACGCTTCTTTTTGTCGCAATGGGACCAGCCTGCCCTCGCATGGTCATTTTCCCATTAATGTAACAGACATCCTGACATCCTACGTAGAATACTGAGAGACTTAGGGCTTTAGTGAATGAGAGCTTATTCATTCTCCTAAGAAACTCTGGCACATCTTCCTCTCCGGCAGCAGCAGATAATACGCCATATCTCATTCTGCATCAAATCCCTTCATGTGTCAAAATTACACTCATTAATGGATTCTCCTATCAAATAATCATCTCTCTGAGATTTTTTTTTCTTTCTCCCTAAATGAATATGATTTGAATATACAGGTGTCTGACAGCATGGCTACAAATCTTCCTCAGAGAACAGGAGTAGAAGGACGTGGCCTGATTACTATCTGCGTCTGGCATCCAGCTGTGTGGTGGGCAGGTAGAGACCTTTTATCACCCGACGGGAGGTCCAAGTTGACCTTGATTTCTCTGCAGAGTGACAGGAGGGAACTGTGCAGCATCAAAAGTTGAAATAAAAGTCTCACTCTACAAATAACATAACTGCTCCAGAACTGTTTACATGCTTTATATTTAGTCAGTGCTTAGAAAAATACATGTACGCTTCCTCAAACATCAACTTTCCTGTAAGGCAAAAAATAAAATAAGTCTGAGCATCTCTCAACAGTACTCAACAGCGGAGTCTCTATTAATAACAAAACAGTAAGTTGATCTGCTTCAAGAACAGCGATGTTATTACCTACATACTTAGAAATGTCATCTAGCTTTTCAGTTGTGAACTATGTTACTGAAAAACTGTGGGGTAGCACTGAAAACAACGCTCTGTGCGCATGTGTCTGTTGGTAACGACAGAATTTGCAACCATAATTAATTGATAGCTTTTGTGAATCGCACCCCAAATTACTTAATTACAATATATTTTTGGCTATTTTATTTTAGATACACACATACGTGTGTGTGTGTGTGTATCTAAAATAAAATAGCCAAAAATATATTGAGTTGAAAATTAATATTTGATAGGTTTTAGTTACTTATGTTTACTTAATTT
Source organism: Tor tambroides (assembly GCA_021397915.2). Taxonomy (NCBI): domain Eukaryota; kingdom Metazoa; phylum Chordata; class Actinopteri; order Cypriniformes; family Cyprinidae; genus Tor; species Tor tambroides. The sequence goes on from JAFVLL020016459.1 coordinate 5,412, forward strand.
TTCCTATATCTTTAAATAAATGTATATTTTAAAATAACCTAAAATGTATTTTAATATTGGATATGACAAGTTACAGAGAACGGTTACAACGGTTACGGTTATGTTACAGAGAACGGTTCGGTCTTCTGAATGGATTATCGGTGACCCCCTGCCCACCCTTCAAGAACTGTATACATCCAGAGTGAGGAAAAAGGCTCTGAAAATCACTCTGGATCCCTCACATCCAAGTCAGCCCCTTTTTTGAACTTTTGCCATCTGGCCGGCGCTACAGAGCCCCAAATTCCAGGACAGCCAGGCACAAGAACAGTTTCTTCCCCCAGGCAATCCACCTTATGAACAGTTAAATGTTCTCTCTCCATTATGCAATAACAATGTGCAATAACCTTATATTTATTTGCTACCACCTCCATCCTAGTACATCCCTGCACCTCCTTCTCTTCTATTCCATTCTATCATCTATAGCACAGCTGTACATACAATTATTTATTTTTCGAATTATTTTTCTTTTTTTAATTTGTTTATTTATATTTACATATCTGTATTTTTTATTCTCATCTCATTTTTATTGTTTGTGTGTCATTGTTGTCTCTGTGAACTGGAAGCTTATGGCACTAAAACAAATTCTTGTTTTACCAAGCATACTTGGCAATAAAAGCTCTTTCTGATTCTGAAGTTGTAATAAAACAAATATTATCGGACTACGATCTCAGTTTTTTTACTTTAAAATTTTTTTTATTTCAATATGTTACTTGTCATTCTTTGTAATTGTTTGTGAACTTTAATAGTAATTCTGAGTGAAAATTCTACCACATTTGTTTCTTTTTCTTGTCCCTTTAAGCCTTGAAGTTAATTTCCAAGAGTTCATTTCCTTAAGCCACACAGTTTACAGTGGGTCATTCTGTTAGTCGGAGCTGGTACTGTCCTGCCTCTGTTGTCCTCTTTCTGCCTGGCTACACACTAGCAGTCATGCACAGGAGTGGAATAAATTATTCACAAAGAGTCCATCCCTCCCTCTCTTTCTTCTTCCGTCTACAGGATGGGCTGAGTGGGTGGAGAAGGTGGGCACAAGGGGTGGGAGTACACCAGTCCTAGAGCCCACAGCTCAGCGGGAGACCAGCCCAGACGTCAGCAGAGTAAAGTCCTCCAGACATCACAGTGTTTTGGTTATGTGGTGTCCTCTCTTTCACTGGCACTCATGATAATACAAGACTGTTTTAACATAAACCTGTGATTGCATGTCAGTAGAACAAGTGGGATAAGAATGTTTACAACATCTTTCTTTCCTCATCCCTCTCTCACCCCCTCATTCTTAACTCTAGTGTCCCCAGTGGGGCCTCTGTCACTAGAAAAGCCCTGTTATTTTGGTGTATGATGTCCCCTTAAGCAAGATTTCACAGACTGTCCCTGAGTATCGACAGCAGACTTCTGTCTAGCCCGGACACCATCCCGCAGGTAATCCCATATTGTTTTTCTTCTGAGCTTGATGCACACAGATGCTAAAAACCCCCTCAAAGACTGTGCGTAATTAAAAGTGCATGTGATCATGTGCACACTGCATTTTTTTTTTTTTTTACTTGCCTCTGGCCACACTTCATCCCTCCAGATTTTCAGCTGCCGGTTGGTCGCAGCCAATTCAGCATGTATCTGCTTGGGGCCACAACAGGATTCCAGTAACACCACATCTCAGATCAATAGAGACATCCAGAAGACACAAGCTGACAATAACATGACTGGTAGCAGCACTGTTCAGCATGGTGGGGGAAAAAAACAACAACTGGATGAGCATAAATAAAACAGAGGCTCCCTTCTGCACAGACTGATTTGTAATTATGTTGAAAACAAAGCATTTTTTGTGCTTTCTTTGTGTATTCATCAATATCAAATGGGACTGTGCTAATCACACCATTTTTCCTCTCTATTTGAATTCTGTTTAATGTAGAAAATTAACAAAGGCAATATGAGTGTTCTTTCTAATGTGTTTCTTTCTAAATAAGTAATTGGGACAGTTGACTCAAAAGCCATTTCATGAACAGATGTGGGCTATTCCTTAATTATGTCTCCATCAATTAAGCAGGTAAAAGGTCTGGAGTTGATTCCAAGTATGCCATTTGCATTGGGAAGCTGTTGCTGTGAACCCACGTCATGCAGTCAAAGGATCTCTCCATATAAGTGAAACAGACAATTGTTAGGCTTCAAAACAAAACAAAAAACAAAACAAATCCATCAGAGAGATAGCAGGAACATTAGGAGTGGCCAAATCAGCAGTTTGGTACATTCTGAGAAAAAAAGAACGCACTGGTGAGCTCAGCAAAATAAAAAGGTCTGGATGTCTACAGAGGACAACAGTGGTGGATGATCAGAGAATCCTCTCCTTGGTAAAGAAAAACCCTTTCGCAACATCCAGCCAAGTGAAGAACATTCTACATTCTCCAGGAGGTAGGCCTGCCACTGTCAAAGTCTACAATCAAGAGAAGACTTCATGAGAGCAAATACAGAGGGTTCACCACAAGGTGCAAACAAGGCCAGACTTTGCCAAAAAAACATCTAAAACAGCAAGACCACTTCTGGAAAAGCATTCTTTGGACGGATGAAACTATGATCAGCAGAATGACAGGAATAAAAAGGTATGGAGAAGGCTTGGAACAGCTCATGATCCAAAGCATCCAACATCACCTGTGAAACATGGTGGAGCAGTGTGATGGCATGAGCGTGCATGGCTTCCAGTGGCACTGGTTACTGGTGATTAGCGATGATGTGACAGAAGACAGAAGCAGCCGAAAGAATTCTGAAGTGTAGAGGGATATACTGTCTGCCCATATTCAGCCAAATACAGCAAAGTTGATTGGATGGTGCATCATAGTACAAATGGACAATGACCCAAAACACAGCAAAAGCAACCCAGGAATTTGTGAAGGTAAAAAAAAGTGGGTTATTCTGCAATGGTCAAGTAAATCTGATCTCAACCCGATTGAGCATGCATTTCACTTGCTGAAGACAAAACTAAAGGCAGAAAGACCCACAAACAATAACTTAGGTCAGCTGCAGTAAAGGCCTGGCAAAGCATCACAAAGGAGGAAACCCAGTCTTTGGTGATGTCCATGAGTTCCAGACTTGAGGCAGTCATTTGGCCAATTACATTTGAGCCCCTGAAAATGGGGGGACTGTGTATAAAAATGGTTGTAATTCCTAAGCTTTTTATGTTATATTTTTGTTTAGCCCCTTGAATTAAAGCTTAAGGTCTGCATTTCAATTTCATCTTGATTGTTTCATTTTAATTCTATTCTGGTGGCATACAGAGCCAAAATTATGAACATTGTGTCAGTATCCAAATATATATGGACCAAACTGTATATTTTTTATCAGTGTAAATGTCATTACTGTCACTTTGAATCAATTTAATGCATCCATGCTGAATTAAGAATTAATTTCTTTTTAAAAAAAATCTTATCCCAACCTTTAAACTGTAGGTTATATTTTTGTCATACTTTAATGCTACAAGAGACTTAAAACAATCAGAGAGCAACAGATAAAATTGAACATATAAACATTTATAATCAGAGCAAGCCACACCATATGCCTTTTACAATCTCTTGTGCCTCACTATAAATTTCTAAGGTACAAATGGTTGCTAATGGTTAAATGCTCTTATAATACAAGTCAGAGTGTTTGATGGCAGAGTGATAGGAGAAGTGAGAGGGGCTGTTCTTCTGCTTTAAAGGTCTTATCATGTTGTCACCTGGCAGGTAAACACTGACGGACTGGTGGATTGGGCCCTCCAACTTGGAGATAACGTTTCTCGTTCTCTGGTCTAGCACCGGATCTCATTTTCTTCCACAGGGTAAGGTTCAGTCATTCGCTCAAACAAGGCACGCAGGACGCGATAGAATCTGAGAGGCTGCAGCTTCCTGCCTGGATGTATATCACGCAGAGGAGATAAGAGGAAATCCAGGAGAGTGAGGAAGATGTAGAGACTCGGCTACATGTGGGGAATTTGTCAGACAGAAGATGGCCTTGGTGGATGTGAATAGAGGGTTGAGGGTGAAATATATTATCGGAACAATTTGTGAGTGTATGAATTCTACAATGAAACAATCTCACTGTTACAAAGCACTCCCAAGCACACAGCACTCAAATCAGATGATCTATAGTATGAATGCACAAAGTAAAAGAGTATTTGCCAAGTCAAAAATATACAACATTGGCAAAAAAATAATTCAAGCATCTAACGCCACTCGTTATAACACAAACAAGCAAAATGAAAGCTCGTTATCAAAATTTTCAAATGCTTTTTCTGTATTAGGTACATTCACAAGCTAAGCTGTGGGGACAAAACAATCTCACAGCATTTATTTCAAATTGGTGATTAATTCATATTCGCATAATCTTCTTACACTTCACTGACAGTTAGGTTTGGTGTGGAGAATTGTGCTTTTTTCTAATAATATGAAGTTTAAGTATAGCTTTCATAGTAAAAATTGATACAAAATCACCAACTTGTAAAACACTTACATTTTCTCATAAAAACAAGTTGGGAAAAATGGCTTATGGCAAAAAGTGGTGTGACATACTCACAGTAAATGACAGCTATGATCTTAAAGATACCTCATTATTAATTTATCATGGATCCTTAGTACACACAAAATTACTGAACTCAGTGTTTCTGTTTCCAACACAGTTCTGCTCTAGACTCACACATTTGCTGATTGAATTTGATGGAGCTGTCTGCATAATAGCATTAGCATTACAGAGGAAAATGTTCATCATCATAATGCAATTTGTAACATATTTTCTCGAACGCGGCTGGATTTCCGGCGGGATCGATAGATAAGCTGCTCACAGCAGTCAACCTCGGCCTCAGCATGAGTTAAGGGCACAGAAACGGACAAGGTGACACAGCCCAGGGGAAACAGAGGCTAAAAGGGCTGTGTAATACAGTGAGAAACAATGAGTTTGCAGTAGCAGCACAGACCCGGGGCTCTTTTTCTCGAGAAAATAAGAAACTGTACGGTCGAGGCTTAACCCAGAGCCCAATCTATAAGTATAAGAAATGCTCCAGCCGGTACTATTCGCTTCAAACGGCTTGCAGAGAGAAGTCAGCATTCTCCCGCTTAGCTCAGACACGGTTTTAGTCATAGTTTGAGCTCTCTTTTATTGGCGCATGGCAGAGCTGTTCCCTCTGGAGGCCGACTAACAAGAGCGTGAGAGGGGACGACACAAATTCATCCCGGCCTTGGATGGAGAACGTGGCTACGACAGAGATCTGTCAATTTGTGCTGCCAGTCACCGAGGGCAAAGCTATGCTTCTCTTCCTCTCTTTTCTTCTCTCGCTCACTCCTCACAACCCAGATCTCTCCTCCCTTGCCCAAAAACCCTCTGCCAGCCCTCCAGGGAGCAGCTGAGCCCCTGCTACACAGCTTCCTCAATCTCTGCCATCTCTTTCGCTCTCTCTCTCTTTCCTCTCAACAGGCTTCAAACAACTCTCAGCTCCCCTTTTGTTTGTCTCTTCCTTTTGCAAGGCCAATCGGGAGGTTTTCACAAGTTCCATCTCCCAGAAGCCATGCTGGAAACATCAGCGCTGAGGCGGATGGGGGGGGGGGGGTGTTGGGGAGGAGTGAGGGATCATGGGAAGACAGGCAGTGTGAGGAGACATGAGGTGTGGAGGCGGAATGCAGTTTGGAAACGTTCTGCCGATGAACAGTAAAGAAAGTTGCACTGGCTGTGGGTAGTTTGCCGCGTTTTTTTCTCACGGATTGCCTCTCATTACTGTCTGCTAGTGTGTGTGTGTGTGTGTGTGTGTAGGTGGGTGGATTCTTCAGAACAGGCAGGGGCCTCCAAGGTTCACTAAACTGAAAAGACAGAAGAAGCAACTGAGACACAAGCAGATGTGAAGCCCAGAATAATTAGGCTACACGGCGTCTTCAATGGAATCTGACTTAAATTTGGCCACTCGCCCTTGAGGCTGAGCAACTGCGCTGATCTCTCCCTGTCTCAATTAATTTGCCCTACCTCATTCATTTTCTGTGCAGAGGATGATCCATCGATGTCTAACATTCTGCTCTAAGGGTTATAAATACCCATGTTGCATGCATGCAGCTCTCAGCTATGTTAACTAACCAAACTACATCAGGGATCATTTCTTGAATCTATCTGACACATCATCAGTGTTGGGGTACAGCATTACAAGCAGGGCTGTCAATTCAATTCATTAATTTAAAAAAACATGATTAAAAAAATGTATGCAATTAATCATGCTTAATACTTTGTGTTCAATGACAGCTAGATGATATGCAACAAAATGACACGGAGGTCCTGAGACCCATTTTTAAAAATATATTTTTTTTACTTGACAAAAATGTGGCATGGTGCAAGATGCTACAAAACAGTCAAAGGTGTCAATCTGTATGTGTCCATAGACTAGTATTGAAAAAAAAATGTGACATCAGTGGCTCAACTTCCGATTTGCGACACTATGAGAATACTTTTTTTTTTTTTTTGCATAAGGAAAACAAAAATAATTTATTCAACCATTCTTCTCCCCCGAGTTACGTCTTCCGCCATTTTAGAAAGTATCACAACACATACGCACGCTTTCGCCTAAGCATAAACAACGCTTAATACGCAGATTACGTTTATTAGCCGCGCTTCCCCCCCCCCCCCCCCCCCCCCCAAACGTAAACAACGCTGATTACATAAAATACGTCCTTAGGTACTCTCCAAAATGGCGGAAGACGTAACTCGGGGGAGAAGAATGGTGGAGTAAATTATGTTATTTTTGTTTTCTTTGCGCAAAAAAAAAGTATTGTCGTAGCATCGCAAAACTGAAGTTGAGCCACTGATGTCACATGGACTGTTTTACCGATGTATTTACTATGTTTCTGGACCTGGGAACATTTCAGTTGCTGAATAGTTGATATCAAAAATATCTTAATTTGTGTTCCGAAGATGAAGGTCTTACAGGTTTGGAACAACATGAGGGTGAGTAATTAACGACATAATTTTCATTTTGGGGTGAACTAACCCTTTAATGACTTAGTGATGTGACAAATTTTTATTCTTAAATATAATAAACATTTAAAAATGAAATGTAGTAAAATAAACCATAAATAAAAAAGTACATAAAATAAAAGTATCTGTTTTCAAAGGTTTAAGCAAATATAATGTTAGCAAATGTAATTGATTTGATTAGAATGTGTAATCAATCGATAGCAGTATCATATTGCTATTTGGAAATAATGTTACTTTTTAAATTTACTCATATTATCGAAATGCAGCTTCAAATAAATACTTGATGAACACTGCTAAACTCCCATTATAATCAAAGCTGTTTGCACTGCTAAACAGCAAAAAAAAAAAAAAAACATAAAAAGAAACATCACTTTGCGAGTAACTCAATAATTCAACATGTTTTTAAAAGTAACACTCACCAACACTGCACATCATACAGTAAATGATTTGCTCTCCCTCCTCTCATATTCTGCCAAACATACCTTGTCAAACTTTATATGAAACAGTACAACATGAGCTTGTGAGACCATTACATATACAAGAGACTCCTGCGTGATAAACCTGCATATTCCAATCTTGAGCTCTCAGAAGGCAGATGACACCATTGCAATAGAAATGGAGCCATGATGGCCATTATGTATCTAGCCAAATAACATGCTCCAGCAATCTGAGATCAATATGCCGTTAATATGAAAACACAGTCAGGCAATTGGAACGCATGGATGAAAATCTCATCTCCATAATTGTTGTGTCGAAGAAAGTAATGTACACTGTAAAATATAGCGGTATTACTCGCTTCCTCTACTGTAGATCACACAGACCAGACTGAAGCACTGCACTGCAACATAAAATTATTGAAATTAGAGATTTACATGACAATTTTACACTGACTATATAACAATGCAGCAATTAGTTCAATCAACACATGTGATATACATCCCATTGATGGAGAAAATAGATTTAGCTTTAAACTAGAGAAGCATTAGTCAACACATGGCCCTCAAGACATTCCTTTGTGGCCTATGCACGTGCAAACATGGCTTCTTATTTTATTATTATTTTTAAGAATTGTCTCTTTTTTTAATGAACTGCACATTTGAATTATAATGGACACAGGACTTTACACTGGACGTTTAACTGACATGTCAGGAAGAGACATTTGCTGTAATTACAATTCTGAAAGCCATTCTCAAAACAATTTTGAATAATTCCTAATTCTGCTGTACCATTTATACTGTGGTATGTGCACTGTGATTTAAAAAAAAAATGACAGAAACCAAAATGATTTATAAATATAGAAACAGTACTATAAAAAGTACTGTCCTGGTTAAGACTATCATCATGTCAAAACTCTTGTGCTCTCATATCCCAGCATGCTGTGTGCCTCCATATTAGCTGCTAGATGTCTCTGCTTCAATGTCCAAAGCGTGTATGAGTGCTTTAAATAAGTACTCATTAGCTAACATGGGCAGGACAATCTGTGCAGTCAGATCTTTCAAAGAAATGAACGATCTCCTCGTGAGCAGCCTTTGAGCACCAGACAGGGATAAGATAAAACCAGCGAACAACCCTTGATTCCATTCACCCTGGGATGCTTTTCTAAATCCTCAGCATGCATTGATATGATACAGACGTTTCTAATATGGGTTTGAGGCCAAAAGAAACCTGACTGTGGCAAAGCTTGCGACCACCCTGCTGAGGATATTATCTGATCACTTGGATGTATATTTCTTCTACCCACCTTCACAGCTCATTAAATGCATTTTTTTCCCCAGAAAGCCTCAAAGCAAAAGACAATGCTTAACCACAGGAACATTCTTCTCACTATGGCCAGAAACCATCCACTCTGCAGTGTTAGGTGGACATTCAGAGAAAGATAAAAAATCTGACATTTTGAGGACACAGAGACCAAAGAGTTCCCTACTGTCACAAGGGTAGTGCTTCAAATGTTGCCATGGCTTTGATTTCATACATGAATTAGGCTCGTGTTATTAGGCTAAACCACTGACTGGACTTGTAACAATGTGCTCTATGACAGACCTTTGCAGATAGCTACAACTTAACCTGTGCACATACATACACGCACGCTCTCATTCTTTGCCGCTGACACAAAGGGCAGGTTTGAGAGATCTGACATTTAAAAACTAACAGCGCAATGCTAAGCCTGGATCGTTAACCTCCGAATCAATTAAACATCTCACTGTTCAGTTTGTGGCCAGTCCACTTGTGTGTTCATCTGAAGATAGATATGGAAGGGGAGTTTAATGACTGGTTAATTTCATGTAAAATAAGAAAAAAAAGTGCAATTCTATTAGAAGTAGAAACTGTTGTCATATTTGCTTTCAATTAAAGGGATAGTTCACCCAAAAATGAAAATTCTGTCATTAATTACCTACCCTCATGTCATTCCTAAGACCTTCGTTCATCTTCAGAACATAAATTAAGATATTTTTGATGAAATCGGAGAGCTTTCTGAACCTCCATAGGCTACAAAGCAACTATCACGTGCAAGGGCCAGAAAGGTAGTAAGGACATCATTAAAATAGTCCATGTGACATCAGTGGTTCAACCGTAATGTTATGAAGCTATACGAGAATAATTTTGTGCGAAAATAAAATAAAAATAACTTTATTCAACAATTTTTGTGTTCCGTGTCAGTATTCGTGTGGTGCTGCTGATGCAGGAGCCGGCATTCTGTCGCAGAACCTGCATGCACTGCGGCTTGTTTGCTAGCAGAAGAATGCACATATGCACAATAAAGCCATATAGGTTTGAAATGACATGATAGCTAGAGTAAATGATGGAAATTTTCATTTTTGGCTGAACTATCCCTTTAAAACCGAGTTTGCATTCACCTCGTATCTGGATATGGGCTATCACTCATATCTGTAATAACTTAAAGGTCCAACGTATGGAGGCTTCGCCCTCTGGAGACGATGCTTATTCTTATTCTCGTGCCATCCCTGAAGTATGCCTAGAGCAGGAAGTCACTGGATCCATCAGCCCAGCGTTAATTACAGCTGCCCCGCCACCCAACTCCCAACAGAACGGCAGCAAAATAATTACCACAAGCACCACAAGTCCTCCAGTCCATCGCATTAAAGCGATACCTGAGACTCCATTGGTCTTTAAGCCATCCAATCACTCCTCTTCAAAACCTTTCCTTTGGATAGGGGAAGGGGAATGGGACTTGGCAGCGCCTCAAGTGATGTTACCATTGCTTGCGCCAAATGGTCGTGTAATTAAATTTCCCATTTTGCTC
>JAFVLL020016461.1:0-55396 GCA_021397915.2 Tor tambroides
GCCCATCCTAGAATGACTGGTAAAGATGCAAGCAGTGGTCTGTGAAACATCCCTTTGTGTCTGGCTAGTGTCAGAAGTGTTGGCACATTGTAGACTTTAAATCCCATCCTAAAATGACTGGTAGAGATGCAGGCAGTGGTTACTGAAGCATCCTTTGCTGTCTGCCTTGCATAGACTGCAGTTGGCAGTAAGCATTGCTCAGCAACACAGATGATGTGGGATGGGTATCTCAAACGCAGTCTGAGTGATTTATTTATTTATTTGTGTGCTGAAATAAATGACTGAGGATTAAGTTTGGTGTATACCTGCAAAAGAGATGAAAGCAATGAAAAGTACCATACAGTACATTGCTGGGTAGGCTATTCCAAATATTATCATATAGGAGTCATATAGATGTAACCACCTATTTTGTTTTTAATTTAATTAATTTATTTATTTGTACTAACAACAGGCTGTTTGTGACCTTAATGAGTGTGATGAACTATAGCATGGTAGAAAACCACTGAGAAGCTATAATATTAAAACCTTTATAGGTAATTAATATTTTATAATCAAATGTTCTGAATCTGGTAAGAACTCTGAAACCTGAATTTTGAATCAACTGAAGTATGTGTATGGAGACTGCAGGATTTACTGCCAGTAATGCATTACAATAATCTAGAGGTCATGAATGCATGCACTTTTCTGTATCAGGAACAGCAAGCATGTTTTGTAATTTAGCAATATTCCTAATTTGGAAGAATGTTGTAAAAACACTGGAAAAATGTTCTTCTCAATACAAATTGCTGTCATGCTTGACACCCAGGTCTGATGACATTACACTTCTTTCATGTAGATTGTCATCTACTGTAACAGCTTTTCATGAGACGTTTTGGTCTAATGAACAATACCTTTGTTTTGTCAGAATTTAGTAGTAGGAAATTACTGGTATTCCAATCCTTCCATTGTCATTAATACACTCCACTAGCTTGGAAAATTAAGAAATGTCATCTAGTTTGGGGGAAATATAAATCTGAATGTCATCAGCATAATAATGAAGATTAGTTCAATGTTTCCTGATAATATTTTATAAGGTAAACATATACAAAGAAAACAACAGAAGACCTAAGACAGAGCCTTGTGGCATGCCATATAATCGCTTGTGTAAGATTTGACTTACACACAAACATTTACACACAAAAAAGAGTAACAATCATGCAGATAGGACAAATAGGCATCCCTGTCCACAATTGCAAACAGAATTTTCCAGTCTGCCCAAGAGGATGTAATTATGTATTGATCTATCTATGGCCTGTAATTTACAAATTGACAAAGACCAATTTGACGAGAGTTCACGAGAGACTGCCTGTCTGTCGGATGACGTAGGACGTAAATGCAGCGCATGCTTGTGTGATTCTCGCGAACACCAACGTTTGTTTACAGGAGCAAAGGAAGCAAAGTTTCCTAACTTTACCAAAGGAAAACCAGTCTCCTCTTGGCTTATAGCAGTCCTCCTACATTTTTCTTTACAAATCCTTGTTTTGTGCTTCTAATTCGTGACCAGCATTTTGTTCTCTCTCCGTCACGCTTCTGCGTTCATCACTAATCACCGGCGCTTACACTACGCATACGTCCTACGTCATCTGCCTGGAACAGTTTCCGCCTACGACAGTTAGCAGAAGTGAGAAAAAGGTGTTTATATCGTTTTAAATATGGATATTTGTCTTACAAAAATGCATCGATTCGCTACAGGAGGCCTTTATTCACCCCCGGAGCCATGTGATACGTGTTTTAATATGGATGTGTACGCTTTATTTGACTACTTTTGGACTGTTGAACAAAAACACCCGCCCACACCATTATAAAGCTTGAAAGAGCCAGGACAATTTTTAATATAACTTCGACTGGATTCATCTGAAAAAAGAAAGCCATATACACCTAGGATGCCTTGAGGGTGAGTAAAACATGGACTAATTTTCATTTTTGGGTGAACTAACCCTTTTAATAAAATTGAGAAAAAATTATCTTTGTAATCTTTTTCATGACTTTTTGTTGTACAAAACTGGATTTACAGTAAAAATTATACAGTTTTGCAATCTAGGGAGGTTACGTGACGTTAATCTTGCAGTTACATACGTTCTCAGAAAATGTTTGTTGCATATGCTCTCAGAAAAAGTCACTGGGGTGGTAACCTTTCAAAGTGTACTAATATGTACCATTTAGGTACTAATATATGCATTTTTGGTGCAAACATTTTCCTTTAAGGTATAAACATACACCCTTTCGGGGTAGTGAAAGCTTCTGTACCTTTATTTCTGACTATACTGTTTCCCCTGTTATTTAAATCAATAGTTGGCAGAATATAGTATATGCTGTGAAATAGGGTATGCAGTAAGCAATATGATAGTTTCCATCCTGCAAACACTGGTGATTTTGCATGCAAATGTAAGCAGAATCATATCCTGTCAAATCAGTGACAAAATGTTATTTTAGGACCAGACCAGACTCTATTTATACCATATCTTTATCCACCATGCGAATGGTGCCTATTCAATCTTCATAGCAGTGGACTTTGAAGTGAGATTAAATCGCTATAGCAGCATGTGGGGCCCCAGCTAATTTCTTCACAGCTGTTATTAGAATTCACTGCTGTGCGCCATTACTCCTAACCCCCTAGAGAGAGGTAGTGAGGGCCCAAGAGCTTCTACACATCCAAAAACGCACACACATGCCTACAGTCATTAGCTGTGCTCGATTGTGGATATCAGTCATTGAAGCAACATTAGCAAACCTTTCTACCATTTCATGACTCAAGCCTAATCACTGGCTGGTGAGGTGTGACTGAGGTGTGCAGAGTGCATCGCACAGCAAGATAGCTCTAAAATTAGAATACCTAACCAGCAGGCCAGATAGCCGGACTCGTAATGGTGTCGTACATCCTTTTCTCCACTGGAGGGCAAAGTACACTCATACATTCTGTATCTGTATGTCAATATCACAGCGGTTTGTTTATAGAAGAAATGTCAGGTAGTCGATGGACGCTCCTTAGTGTATAAGAGTATTTCGGTCTTTTCACACTTAACATGCATCAAGTTGTCTTAGAGAGACATGAATACATCCTCAAGCGTACAGGCACTATTTATCTCGCTGAATCTAAATGTAATCCTGCAGATGCATACCCATAATGCATTCTTAATGACTACAAAAGCTTTCATCAGGTAATGATCAAGAGTTTAGCTTGGCTTATTAAATGAATTTATGACAAAGCACACACAATGTAGAAGCTATAGGAGGTGACCTGTGTCAGAAGCAATTTCAGTGCTTCACAACTATCAGATGTAGTTTGAACAAGGGGCTGTTTTCATGACGAGACCAACAAAGTCTATTAACATCAAAAGCTGGGATGAACAGATCAAAGCTGTGGAAAAATAATCATGTTAACACTGAATCGCTAACCATACCAAGGGACTAAAAATCAATTACTCCTTTCTGTAATTGTTTTAGGAAGGATCTGTAAAAAGGTTATAGAAGGTAATATAGTCATGGGAAAAGAAGAGGTGAATGTATGATTTGCATGTAGAAAACAATGCAGCACAGAAATGTTCCCAAGAGCTTGTCTAAATATAGAAAAGCATTTTTTAAAATGAAGCCCAGAAGGGTCTGATTTTCCCAAGGGAGTTAGTCCGTACTGAAGAGGAACACTTCCATAGCATGTAACAAGAAATTGTTTACTTGCATCTTATCACCGTCACTTGGCAACAGTGTGTGCTACAGTACATTATTGATCTATTGTTGTGTTGCATTGTATATAGTTCTTTTATTGCATTACAGAGCTTCCATAAAACACATCTTGTCCAGCTTGTTGCATTGTTTCTTCATTTACGCTTGTAAGCAAATGAGAGGATGAATGACCGCTTCTCATGTGGTGAATTTGTATGATGGGTTGAAATGGATTTTGCCAATGGTCCTCCATGAGGCAAAGGATTATACCTGAAACTGCTATTGAACCAGGCATGCACATATTTATCAAATGATTTTAACTTGTTATGTCTTAATCCAATTGACACATGATCAGGAATACTGTGGGGAGTTGTTAATACCATTTTGACAGTCAAATGACTGTCTGCAGAAAAATAATTACTCTTAAATTGAAATCTAAAGAAACTGCAGAATGAATTTATGCACTGTGTCCCAATTATACACTGCTCATAATGTAAAAAAAGAAAAGAAAAAGATTTTACAGTAACTGAGAGCACTCTAAGACTCATTAATGATCTTCCTTAGGAGCTCAATAGTAATGGATTCTTACCACCCTTACATATGGCCTACTGGGAACATCAGGAATATTTGCATGGTTGTAAAGACTCCCTTGTGAAAAAGAAGTGCACTTTAGCAAATACTAGAAATAATCTACTTAAGTGTGAGCTGAATGTAATGTTTTCGAACACTTAATCTCAATTCAATGAAAATGTAGGCTATTATAGTTTAAAGAGCCCTGAATTTTTAAAGAGTCGGACTTATTTACACCCTTAGAGCCGGGTTTCGGGACAGTTTTTACTTTGATAGCTCACATGCTGGATGGGCATCGGGTCTGTTTTAGGTTTCTCTTGCTTTTTATGTTAGAGACATCCATCAGTTAAGGTGATGGAAAAGAAACAACATGAGACCATGCTACAGTGACTGTCGAGACTGCCAGGCAAGCAGTAGCAGCGAGTGTGATTTTGGTGCAACTGGAAGAAAAGAGGACTGGATTAAAACTAGGGCCAGCCCCAACTAAAGATTTTTTTAGTTGACTAGTAGTAGTAATTACTTAAATACTAAACCATAATGAGCCTTTAATATATAGGCTAGCTAGCCTATTCCACGCTCAAGTGCACGCATACCAGTATATTTTCATTATTTATTAATAAAATAGTGTTTTTTTGAGTAAGTATCGGCTGCAAAGATCAAGTTTTTGTTATTGTGAATGTACGCAAATAAAAGTAGACCTTTACAGTTTTGAATTATGTATTACTCTTACCTGTATGAGTGAAAATGACAGCATATTTTAAGTTTCCATTGTTATCAGGAAAAAAAAAATGCAAGTGATCGTGCCGGTGCCTCAATGTCCTGCATTAAGTATGCTTTACTTCCAATTAACACCAAATGCTTGGCTATATGCGCATAATAGCCAGGGGCTTGTTTAGAGTTTTGGGGGCACCAGTCCCTGGGGGGCCCCCTCGGTAGAAGTTGTTGGATAAAGACCAGGCTAGGGCCTGAGCATCTCGGGCCAGGGCCAGGGCCAGGCAAGTGCCTATATTTGAGGCCCGTGCAGGGCTTTAAAATGTATATTAAATTCTACTTTTTTGACCTACTTACGATAAATAGAACTTAAGTAGCTTTATATGTAATTTCATAATGACTTCTATTGTCTTCAAAATATGGTTGATGTGTACTGCTGAATGTACTGACAAGCATTTATGTTAAACTAAAATATAGGCTACTTGTCATTTCTATTGAAACATGAATGTCATATATTTAAAAATATTTGTAATGATGATGTTACAATTTAGTACATTCAAAACATTAACTTTAAATGTAGTATCAAACACACTGCAGTTAAAAATATAATTAAGCTCTTTACATACTGTATGCTGTAGTATGTTATTCAACACATCAAAGTATTTAAAGCACAACAAAGAATTATTAAACATTAATGATTTAAAATTTAAAATTCCTTAACTCTTAATTGTATATTACAAAGTGCACTTTTCAAAGTGTTAAGAAATAGTCATACTCTCTTTAAGTTCACTTAATGACATATTTCATTACTATTATCTGCAAGTACATTTAAAAAATACTTAGGCCTATTTAAAACCATGAGAAATATAGTATTTAAAATACACTACAAGTGCACATTCAGTGCAATTAAGCACCCTTTTTTACTTTTCTTACAGAATACACGGTCTGAGGGCTTTTGTTTACTCTAATCCCTCAATATTTCACACTGTCAAAAACTAAAAGGTCTGTGATACCCTTTGTTATGTATATTCATCTAAAATTTTTTAAAAAGGAGCAAAAGATGAATCGGGCACCATTTGCATGAGGACAAATGTCTGGAGCTGTAGAAAAGCACTACTCCCTCGGTTTGAGCCTGGATTCAGTATTTCAGTCTGTAATGCTGAGCTCAATGCTAATCCCACACACTGCCTACTTATTTTTCTTCAAGGAGGGCATTTCCTGTCCAGTACAAATGCATTGTTTACAATCAATTAGGCGGCACAGAAGCCCTGACGAATCCATTTATTCTAGAGTGGCTCTTGCCTATTACACCAACATTTTACACTGACTAATCTTTAAAAACTGCTTCAGAAGTAGAAGTGTCAAATGCACCTTGAATGTAATGTCTCTGGACAGTTATTTTTATCCTGTCACCAATGAAATATCCCAATCAGCAGCTCTCATAGGCAGTGCTCAGAATGAAATTTTCATTCATTCATTTTAACTGCTTGCCCATTTTGGTAAGGCAACATTTTGAGTTCAAGGAACTGTAGGACAACACAGTTTAAATACACTTTTAAATAACCAACTATAGACCTCATTTAGCCACTAGCTAAAAGAGGACTTTTATCCTGAAAGCCATTTCCATAAGTTGTACCTATTTTTGGTTGACCCTGATACAGTCAGAAAGAGAGGTGGGCTTTTCCTTCAGGCAAGCGACTAGGACACTACCCAAGAGTAACCATGGTGATGTGTCAGTAGAACAATAGTCATGTTCTTGTATGGCAGCTCTCTTCTTTTAGCACAGCAAACCACCTACTTCTAGTTCTGTGGATCAGCTTATGCTTGACATGCTTTTTTACAGTATGGGTGAACAGATGCAGCATATGCGATAACAGGGTGGATCTCTGAATGAGAGACTGGGTCATATTTGACATGTTTATTTTTTATATATTTTTTTTTTGCATTGTGACATTCATGATATTTTCATTACCATTTATTACAATCTCATGAGCAATTATGACATTGTGTTTACTGTAAATACATATATTAGAAGAGCATTCACTTATCTTACATGTTGATTTCGCTGTTTCAGAAAGCAGCTGCAAGCTGCTACAGCAAGCACTAGTCATATATTTGATTGTTGCGCTAATTGGCTACCGATACAGGAGAGAACCAATCAGCTGTGCCATGTGATAATGATGTCATTAGGTCAGATTGAGTTAGAGTTAGTTTTTATATTTAATTTGATTACATTAATGTTATAAGTTGAGATTTACAAGAAATATTTTAACTGCTACTATGTAAAAGGAATACTGCTGTAAAAAAGCACCTTATTTGTTTAAAGTGTTTGCAAACCAAATGTTATTGCACTTTTGTTCATATAGCAGTACTTTTAAATGAAAAAGTGCACAATACACTACTTTTGAATTCATCATTGAATTTTGTGCATAATGAAAAATCATGCGATTAATCGCGATTAAAAATTTTAATCGTTGCCCAGCACTAATATATATATATATATATATATGTGTGTGTGTGTGTTTGTATATATATATATATATATATATATATATATATATTTTTTTTAAATCTCTCTCTCTCTTTCTTTCTGTCTGTCTGTCCATTTCTGCCTTCTGAATCATCTCATGGTTCAGTTGCAGCTGTTAGACCGTAAAAGTTATTAAAAACGAAATGTCTTTTGCTGTGACTGTCTTTTACCACTGACACACTCTGCTCCTCAGTCAGTCACGCTATCTTTACAAAGCAATCAATGAGTGTTGCTCAATCAGCTATTCTGTATGTGCTAGTTATAGCTAATACAGCAAAATGTTCAAATAATCTTGCAGAGAAGCTATGCAGTTATTGTTATCTCATTAATGAATAAACTTCAATTATACTATAGCGCAAATAACCAACTCTGGAGGCTGATTAGCTTGCTGGTAGTTTTCTGCTGCAAAACATCAGAAATGCAGAATCTAACCATTAGGTGCAGATAAAAACAGGGTGAAAACAGAAACAGTGTAGCGTAAGGTGTGAAATCCTCATTATTTTGCAGTTCTGGATCACTGACCTCTGGTTAATCATGTCTTAAAGCCACTGAACAACAGTACGGCTCCCATCTGGATGAACAAAGAAACTCTCTAAATGCTGAGGTTTTGCTTTTTAAACTGATTTCTGGAAATATA
The DNA here is from genome assembly GCA_021397915.2 of Tor tambroides. Taxonomy (NCBI): domain Eukaryota; kingdom Metazoa; phylum Chordata; class Actinopteri; order Cypriniformes; family Cyprinidae; genus Tor; species Tor tambroides. The sequence goes on from JAFVLL020016461.1 coordinate 8,148, forward strand.
AATGCTTAAAAAAAGCTTGATAAAAAGACCATCATAGAGCAACACAAATATCCATGCTATTTCAGTATCCAACACACAACATATGTGCTATATATTTTATTTTATTTAAAAAAAAATATTTTTATTTTTAATGCAATCATAGAAAAGATTTAAATATTTTTTTTTTGGAACAAAAGAATGTTTTTATGCAATGAAAATCAATGAGAAAATCAATTTTTTAAAACAAAAATCTTGGTAACACTTCACTTTATTATAATTGTCATATTTAATATATAATATATAACATTTATATACTGTATAATATTAATGCATTAGGTTTTATGCATTAATTATGCCTTGTAATTGACCTTATAATAGATTGTACGATCCCATAAATAATTGTAACATCAGTTGTAATATATTATAATACTCATCTATTCATTGTTACCTTTAGAAAGTATAATGCATAAAACACATGACAAACAAACCTTCAAATATTATAATGCATTTTAACTTTTGTTACAATTATTTATTAAAATATATAATTCATTACAACATACATTATGAATACCTTTATAATGCATTATACAGAAAGGCTCAAAATAAAGTGTTACCAAAAACCTTCTTTTGTATGCTTTATTGGTATCTATGGTGCCAATGGACAACCTTTAAAGGGTTAGTTCACCCCAAAATGAAGATTTTGTAATTAATTACTCAACCTCATGTCGTTCCAAACCCTTAAGACCTTTCTCTTCGGAACACAAATTAAGATATTTTTGTTGGAATCTGAGAGCTCCCTGACCCTCCCATAGACAGCAACGCAACTGAAACTTACAAATACATCGGTAAAATAGTTCATGTGACATCAGTGGCTCAAATTTTTATGATGTTTTATTAACAAAGTTCGGGAGGAGCACGTTCAGATAGTTAACCTAATTAACACGAGAGGAGCACAATCAGTAATCAACCCAGTTAACAAGATAAGAGGCGTGTATATATACACAGCAGACTTGCCTCTGTTCCTTGACAGTTTTCCAGCATCCCTCTGCCACCCCTTCTCTGCACTTACAACTATTCCTGTCCTAACCTGTAGGGGGGTACTCTGGGTTAGGGCCAAAATTCCAAGCTTGGAGCCTTCCCCTCGGACAGCACGCCAAATGCGCATAACCTATACTCTGTTTCTTATATGCAAGTGTGAACTCGTGAAGGAGAAGAATTGGGGGGAGAAGAATTATTAAATAAATTGTTATTTTTGTTTCTTTGCTCACAAAAAGTATTCTCGTAGCTTCGCAAAATTGACGCTGAGCCACTGATGTCACATGGACTGTTTAACCGATGTCCTTACTACGTTTCTGGACCTGGGAACATTACAGTTGCGTTGCTGTCTATGGGAGGGTCAGAGAGCTCTCAGATTCCATCAAAAATATCTTAGTTTGTGTTCCGAAGATGAACGAAGGCCTTACGGGTTTGGAACGACATGACATGAGGGTGAGTAATTAATGACAGAATTTTCATTTTGGGGTGAACTAATCTTTTAACATCCATGAAACCTTTCCATTTTCAAAAGGTTCTGTTCTTCTTCAGTGTTCTTTTAAAAACTTTTCCCTAAAAGGTTCTTTGGGAAACCCCCAATTTTTTTTTTTCATTCAAAATCACTACAAAACCCCCCATTTGAAATCATTATTTTTAAGTTCTGTTTTGCAGAAGGAAGAAAGTCACACAAGTCAGGAATGACAAGAGGGTGTGTAAATGATGACTGCACGTTCGTTTCTGGCTGATCTCTGCCTTAAAGTGTGAGATGAGGGATTTTTTTAATGTGTGTAATGTAGATACTTCTACTTTAGAACAAACGAGCATACACAAAACTACTAACTTCATTGTGAATTCAGTCAAAAACACTCTTGCATGAGATTCAATTGCATGCAACAAACAGCTTTTAGTGTATTTGGGAATAACTTACCCCCCACTCATGGCACAATAAATACTAAGGCTTTGAGGGGAAAACCGCATGCAAATGCACTGGAAGATCTCAGATCTGTTCACAGTAACAGCATGATACTAAACCCTTTCTGTGTCAGCCTGAATGTGCTAACCTGTTTGATGTGGATGGCGAAGTGGATCTCAGTCTTTGTCTTGCCAAAACACAGGTAGATGTGCAGTACAGTCAAAACATTACAAAGAAAATGAAAACTAAAATTGGGTGCGATTGAAATGGTAATGCACTAAAGAGCCACAGCAGTCCTCAGCTTTATTTATACTTTGGATTAAATCTCTACAGGCTTGCATGGGATGCTTTTTCTTTTTCACCGGGCTGATAAATATATCAAGCACATGGAAGCAAATGTAATCAGCAGCGGACCCTTTTGAGTGACCCGTGCAAAACCTGCTCTTTATTCTCTTCAATCTCATTAGCCACTGATACAGGGGCTGTTGTTCCCTCTACCATGCAGGAGACATAATAAATGCTCATGGGACCTTATAATGATTCTCTCCTGGCCAAGAGTGTTTGTGCATCTGTTTATGTGGGCCTGACCAAAACAAAGAAATCAAGTCACCAGTGATGAGAAAGCCAAATAATGGATAGATGTCCGATCAATATTACATGATGGAAGAGACAATCAGTGAGCCCTAAAGCATGCGTTTACAAATACAGTTCTGAAATGAATAAAATATTGTAGATGCTAAATAAGCTGAACATCTTTAGGCCTGTCAATTCATCACAAAATAAATAATAAATAGGTCACACTTTAATTTATGGACTAATTCTCATTATTACCTACTGTAGTTGCTTTTTTTCCCCTTTTTTTTTTACTACTTGTAAAGCACATGTTAATGCCCTATTCTGCATTACCATATTTTAAATCTCTTAATCCTATACCTAAACATAACATTACGTATGTTAATATTTTCTGAGAAAAGCCCCCAGATCATTCAAAGACATTGCTGTGACAGACAAAAGCCCTTAATAGACATAAAAGTGGCTTTAGTCAATATATTGACTGTTTACATCTTTATTATTGAAAATAAACATTTAATTGTTTTATAGTCCACAGCTACTAATTTTGCAATTCATTTTTTGTCTAAGGTACATTTTAGAATATTTAATAGTTCTTTTAGTAGAATATTTAGTAGTTTATTACAGATAAAGGACTTGTATTTTAGCTGGAAGTAATAGTTTGGATAAATTAAACATATAAACATATAAAACAGTTTGTTAAATTATTACTTTAATCTTGAAAAAGTCCTTATGTGTACGGGTTTGATTAAGTGCATGATTTTTAGATTTATTTGTATGTTTAATTGAATCCTAGAAATCATATAGTGTAGCTGACTGTGAATCAGCTTTTGAAGTCAGTGATGCCAATTTCTGGTGTAATGGGATCATTTATTTATTATGAATTTAATCAGTCTTCCAGCTGATAGCGTATGCGTTATCCCATATTCTATTTATTGTGTAAATGGTTATTGCATGTGCATAATGAGATTAATCAGATTTAGCAGTTTCCCAGTAGAGGTGAGCATGCTTTCATATGTACATTTCATTACACTTGCATGGAGAAACCATCAAAGCATGTTGGCTGTTGCTGCTGTGACATGAAAAGACAAACATGATGCTATTTGATGTGTTGCATATCAATAATGGCTGTTCAAAGGAAGAATCACACTGACATTCTTTTCTTTCAAATGTTTAAAGTTGTTTAAAGTAATGAAATACATTTTTCTAAACTCTACTGGTAGTCTACATACTGTAGGAATACAGAAGATTGCTTTTTTAAAATGTACTGATGTAAACATACTGCAAAAAAAAAAAAAAAAAAATGTGTGTGTGTGTGTGTATATATATATATATATATTTCCCACATTGCAGTGCACTTAACTTTCCATTTCCAGCATTATATGTGATTTGGAGAGTAAATCAACTGTGATTTGAATCATTATATGATTGGACTGCCAGAAAGAATTTCTAGTCATAACTGATTATAATGCATAACTGGTTTTAGTTAGAATAACTGCTATCCACTGAATTAAACATGAAACTTAATAAGGTCATGTTTGAAACATTTTCTGTTGCATAATGTGTGCTTGTTCACGTATTATTTTAATAGGGAGTATACAGTATAAATTGTGTAGTATTCAGTAATAAAAATAATAGTAAATACAATTCTGAACACAGCCACAGTGTACTGATGTGTTTTATTAACTTGGTCTGTTTCCTTAAAAATCTATTATGAGGCTCACTCAGCTATATTGATCGTAAAGGGCATCAGCGTATCAGGATTCAGGGCTCATCAAAGACCCTTTTACACAGAGAACTTTGAGTAGTGTTTTGTGTTTTACAGCTTCTCACAGCAATGGTTTATAAGTTCAGCCCAGTCTTTTGATACTCTGCCTGTTTCTTTTGTGTTGGAGAAAATTTGTAGCGTGGCTTGGTTTTTCAAGCGTTGTTTTATAATAACATTCTTGACTTTGGCACAAGACGGGGATAAGATTTTCAGATTTTACAACAATGTTACCAACTTAAACTAAAAGGCATGGACAAAGCTAACAGTTGTACATTATGAAGCCATCAAATACTTCTGTTCTTGCATATCTTTTTTTTTTTCTCTTATATTCTAAAAACTACTCAGCAACAGCAACAACAATTACAACAGAAAGAACATTGGTTGTAATCGGCTTGTTTAGTCCAAGATTTGCTAGGTTGTTCGCATCAAGTTGTTTTCTCTGCTACCAACTCTCCTGTTTCCTTTGAATGGCAGCAGCATCGATCTGTTAGAGTGTGTCTATTGTGCCGGAAAATGAAGTCTCTTAAGGTTGCACAGGTGGTCTCCTTTTGAAAGAGGAGAAAAAGGGCAAAAAGGTCTTCTTGACTGACTTTTGGGCTACAAAGTGGATTGAATGCAACACAAGATGAGAGTTATTTTGACACACTTTAGGTTGTTAAATTATCCAGACCAAAATTACAATAACAAAAATTACACTAAAATCTGTAGCCATATTTGACCATATCTCACCATATAAATCTTACCATTTTTACCCTTGGAGTACAATGTAAATACATAAAAAATGGTAGGCTATATCAAATAGTATTATACGAATAGTATAGATATTATCACCACCATGTACCAATGAAGCACCAATTGTGTAACTGATTTACACCTCCAAAACATGAGTATGTTATATCTTCATTAAGAGGTATAACTTAACATGTTTTGACATTTTCAGTCGGTTGAAAATCCATCTGAAGGTCACAGTCATCCAAGAGCTTCATTTTGCTGTGTACTTAACGTACCACAGGCACAATGATTCACCTCACACAGCACATTTCAAACAGAAAATGAGGATAAAATGGTGATAGCACTTGAGGTAGATTGCAGCGTATGCTGTTGTGATGTTGTAACTGCATTAAATAGATGGCCTCCACACCAAGCTATTTTGCTGAATGTCATGTAGCACTTGAAAAGCCCACTTAGTCTTTTCCTTCAACCCAGGCACTGGGGGAAAGTAATGAAAATGGGCTGAGGCTTTCCTTCTTGACATGTAAGGAGGTAAGAAGTATAAATGAATGAATGTCTTGTTCATTTGGTCTTTTGGACATGAGTGATATAAATATATTCTTCCAAGAAAAGAAACTGATGACTTCTTGTGAAAACATAATGGGCGGATCTTCACTTGCTAAATCTGAGTAATAGATTTCAAAAAGATTAAAGAGCAATCATTAGAATGTGCCATGTTGAGAATAATCTTTCTTTAATATACATTTTTTTAAAAGATTTGATATAAAAATACTAAAAAAGGTATCTTTGCAAACCCTGGAGAAAATGATTTGTTAGCGTTCTCATTAGTTTGAAAGAAAGAATGTTGAATCAATAGGAGCAAAGCAGGCTGTTATTTTAAACTGCTTCGTCATTCTGTGGATCCACTGGAGCAGGGATTCTGAAACTAAAGATTCAGCCAAACCCCTTCAGAGTTATTTGATTTCAAGGGAAGAAAAGTAATAAATAGGTTGCTTTAGGTGGTGACCTAAGGTGATAAGATGACCTATCTTCTAATTAAAGAATTAGTATATTTTATGTTTATTAATGATCAGTTTCGTTCTTTATCGTAAACACTTTGAGAAACTTTTAATTGGGTTGACGTTAATATTAGTGGTAATATGCTCAAGTCACACACACAGACTTAAACATTCAGCACACGAATCACAATCAATTTTATTTATTATTATTAATTATAACAATAACCATTTTATTTGCTCTTTTTGTTGTGCTGATACAAGACAGCTAATAAAACTGGCAAATAATAATAATAAAAAAAAAACAGTAAAACAAAGCAATTGCATAATTTATTCATGTCGCAACGCACTCTAGGAGTCAGTGAGTAGCTATACTAAGTCATTAGTAAACCTAAAGTAAAGGATCAAGTACTCCTACAGTTCTTTTTTAGTTACTAGAGCTCTCGTGTAAGACAACTATACTAAGCATTTTTTTAAGGCAATTGGTTTGCATGCTTTTTTAAGTAAGCCCAACTAATTGCATTTTTCAGTGTAGGGGAAATTCTTTTGAATCCAGTTTTTATCCTAGTCATCTTCCAGCTCCATTGAATGCTTGCAGAGGTCTCCCAGAACAAGCCAAACAAGACACACTCCTTTTATGAAGTGACTCAAATTTCCCATATGTTGTGCCTGGCTTTGAGGTTTGGGGCTCCACACCATCAAACCTTCACTGCCCTCATCTGGTTTGATCCGACAGACTTCAAACACATCCATTTTTAATCGCGCATACAGATTTGAGCCTTAAACAAAAAGAACATCAATAATGCCCCCCTCCCCAGCAGCATGTGAGAGGCAGGAATTACTAATAGTGTGTTTTGAGGGCCAGTTGGAGTCGAGGGCATCGTGCTGTGCAGGCTATTGTGAAATAAATTAACACCTGGTTGTCAGCGCTGTGATATCCCATCCCTATGGGAGAGGATAGAGGTTTACGCTTGTGGAAAGGAATAGCACGACTGGGAGATCGTGTAATTGATGCCTTCACATCAGAGATGTGGGAAGGTTAGAAAGTGAAGCAAATAAGAGGTGATGACACCTACAGTGTCAGTCACAGTTGCGTGCCTGTGAAAAATTAATGGCTTGAGATTTCAAAAATATTACATAAAAAAACAAATAGAATTCAAATACACTAGATTAAAAGAAATTATATGTTTTTTACTGCTATAGAATGCTCAATGGGTGCATTTAAGATGATTTGACCCATAGCATTGGCAGAATTACTTTGATTATCACACTGACCCTTGTAATTACAACTGGAGTGATTTTATATGTGGCCAACTTAATGAAATGACCTGTTCGCTTGAACATTACTACTGTGTAATTTCAAGAGTCAAACAAACGACTAACTGTCATCCTGGGGCCTTTCAGCAACTTCTATTCATTAGGACATGCCAAAGCTTAGGGGAACAATTCTTTGGGAGAAATGTTGTATGCACATCACACATTCTGGTTAATTTGTTTTGGTGTAGATACCTGAGTGCACAGGGGACCGTAAAAGCTGATGGATAAAAGAGGGAAACACTCCAAGTGTTATTATGACTAAATTGCTTTTTGTTGCTTGTTTGGCTGCATGCATGTTGAGCCAAGCACAATTCTTTTGTCATTTGCTTATTTATCATTCAAAGGTTCACTAAAGGATCTGTCCAGGGAGTTTCCCTTCCTACAGCTGAAGATGCTGGGATTTAGATTTTTGTATTTGCTGTGGTGTTTTCCAAACAACACAAAATACAAACGTACAGCATTGAGAGTCAATTTATTCCATTCCATGTTTCCATTCATGTATACACAAACTACACCGGAAGCACATTGATTGAATAAATTCCTGGATGTGCAGCAAACAAGACTGCATTATTGTACACCATCTCAAATATTGTTTTAGTCTTTCTGAAATGCCTAAGCCAAAGTCTTTAATCAAAATGATCTGGTATAATTACCTCCCAGAACTGTCTCATCCGCCTCCGAATGTAAGATAACATGGCAGCGTTTGTTGTTGCATTTCATCTGCATGCTTCAAGGCACAAGTGATTTATTATGTGGGAAAAAAGTTATAGGCTTTCATGGGTGAAGCAACTTTTTATTAATTTATTACTGATACTTTGCGCCAGTTGCCTAGGTAGTGAATACTTTGTTCTCTTGAACAAATTGGAGGAAAAAGGTGCTTTATTTGCATAGGTTTTATACAATAGTCCAGTTTAATTTGCAACATAGCTACTGTCGCTTAGCAAAGATTTTTGTTCATGAGCACCAAGTCGTAGTTTATGTAAGAGCAGTGGCCCTGGGCAACTCTAGGTTAAAAAAATAAAACAAACAAACAAACAAACAAACAAACAAAACATATTAACATGCTCTTTAAAATTAAAATATTTATCACACCAAATGTTCAGTTTCTGATTGGGTGCTAAACATCTGTGACATTCAAACAGTGTATTGTTGCCATTGTGCTATGGTCAACTGGGCCATTCCTATCATTTTCAGTTGATGGGGATACACTTGTATTTCATGTAATGGCTCAAAATTTTGACTGTTAAACCAGCGATTGTATGTTCAGACCTTGGAAGCGGTGATCAATATAAAACCATCATAGTGCCCTTGAGCAAAGTGCTTAACCCCAGAATGCTTCAAGGTGACTGTTCCTGTCATAAGTGTGTGTTTAATATGTTTTGGATTAAAAAGTGTCTGTCAAATGACAAATAACTGAAACCGACCAAAATTTCACACTGATATATAATATCGAGCCTGTAAAATCAGGGTACTGTATATGGCAGGTTTTCCAACATACTGTCAATTGCAAGAAAATGATAGGGAGCAGAGAGGCATGTTCTCTGAATCATCCAGAACACCTGTCTCATCATCATCATCATCCAGCAGCCTCAAGGACAAGCTGAGTAGAAGGAATTATTTAGTGATGGGTGGCAAATATGAGCATTAGCAATGTATTTGTGCCAGTTATTTGCTTTAGGTTGATGGAAAGGTTTGTGCTGATGATGAGATAGTGATGGGCTGTGATGTTATGGAGGAAGACAGACTTCTGTATGCTGCTGCTGTGGTCCTGATGTAAACCAAGAGAAAAGACACTTGTTTTTTTGGTATGGAAATGTAATGGATAAAATACGGACATACAGTAATTGCCTTCTGACTTTGTTTTTCTATTTTAGTCAAGACCAGCTCATATGTGTCCAGGCTGAGACCAGAAAAGGGTTGAGTCTGAGTCAGTACTGAAACCAGAAGGTCTATTCAAACAGTGTAAATATGCTTTCCTTTGGGGTAAATGGCCTGGTTTTGTGTACACTTTTAAAAATAAAGGTGCTACATGATGCCATAGAAGAGCCTTTTTGTCTAAATGGTTCCATAAAGAACCTTTCTGTTTCACAAAAGGTTCTTTGTTGCGAAAGAAGGTTCTTCAGATTATAAAAAAGTACGAAAGAGATGGTTCTTTAAAGAACCTTTGACTGGATGGTTCTTTGTGGAACCAGAAAAATGGTTCTTCTGTTGCATCGCTGTGAAGAACTTTTTAAGCACCTTTATTTTTGAGTGTATAAGTGTCATGTGAACCTCCAGAGACAAGATGGACAAGACAATATATAGGATGAAAATATAGAACTGTAGACTTGAGTACAGTTCTGAATACGACACTGCACATGTTGTAGTTGTTCACAAATAATTTGCATTCTACTGCATTGCTTTTCCAGTATTTTTCTATGTAAACATGCGCTAGAATGGACATGTGTTACTGTTGCATCCGCATCTTTTTCAGCATTTAAAAAAAAAAAACATATCTGATTTTTCTTTTTAAATTCCACTGCCTTTTTTTCCTAGGAGAAAAATCTGTGAAACAACATTCAATTTAGACAACTTAACATCTCAAGTAAGGAAGATTTACTGAATAATTTATGTAAGTACTCTCACCCCCCAAAAAAGGCCATTTTCACATTTCTGTTTTTAAACCCTACAGAACATTGGTCCTTTTTACTTCCATAGTAACTTGTCTTTTAACATCTCCTTTTTTATTCAGCTTTGAGTTTTTCAATTTTCTCTCTCTGTTGGAATCAGTTGCCTCCACCTGAGCATCCATACCAATTGCTGCCAAAGAAATACTGCTGTCTTATGTCCTGTCCACACATGGGTATTTCTGTGGTTTTGTAGCATACATGCTGTTTTGTTCACAATCTTTTTTTTTTTTTTTTTTAATATCAGAAAGGTATTTAGTTATGGTTCATGTTTTCACTACATCTGATGACTTGTATGGTTTTGCTTGCTATTATACATGTAGCACATTTTACAACAAATTATTTAATTTCAAAATAACAAATAATTTATTTGTTAGTTTCACAGGCTGTTCAGTAATTTAAACTTCTCATGATCTCAGATAAGCTTTTCCATTTTTCACTTTTCTTAAAAGTGTCCCTGCACATGGTCAGAGACATGTCATATAAAATCGGAAAATTGCTAACAGCAAGGATCAATTTTCCTCTATCTTTTTGTCACTGGAGATGGATCATGTGAGATCACTGTCTTCTTTTGTATTGATTATCGCTCTCAAAAGCTGATCTTTGATTGAATAAGTTGATCAATTTGTCTTAACTTTCTCGAGTTGCTGAATGCACCCAATTCCTTTCACTTGAGGCTTTGAGATGAGGTCACTTTGTCACTGGAAGACACTGCATATATACTAAATTATAACATGAAAAGTTGTGAAAGTTTCCTTGGTATCTCAGAATTTCTACAGTAACATTTTCTTCATAAATGCTTTTTCTCATGGAAGACTTTTTTTTCTTGGAAAGCTTTGCTGATACCTTAGTGATTTTCAAGGTTATCAACAGCATACACATTCTTGCCTCCAGTATTTGACTTTGTTAGTTTTAGGTTTGTGAAGATGGTTTGGCCTTAATGAACTTCTCAGGAAACAATGAATCTGAAACTGTCAGTGAATTCAATAGAACGTCAATGGAGTCCTTCAGTGAATATCTATATTACTGACTTTATATAACAGCAATCAAGCATCTGTGCAAGCAGCATGACTCTGACCGTCATGCTCTCTCGATGGTTCTGACCATTTACAGCGTTATTTTTACTGACTTCCTGCGTGGGTTCATTGCACAAAGCACAAATTACTGCATGGCCATGACTGACACCTCAAAAGACGAGAAGACTTACAAAAGAATCACTTTGGTTGTTTTAATGACCAGTTTAATACTCAGGGCTTTAATAATAAGAAATGCAAATGTGTTTAATGAGATTTTTTGGGACAGATCCGTGGCAACATTTCAAATGTTTACATCTGCATTGAAGTTTCAGCTAGTACAACTTTATTATAGTTTAGTTTGTTCTATCAGCCATAATGACTGATCTTGAAAAATCCTGTGACATTCAGTGGGTGAGACGCCTGTTAGAATAACTCTGTGTTCAGTGCAAATGACTCTGAGTGCTGCAATTTTGTAATTTAAATAGCAAAGTGATTGGCCTGGACAGTGAAGGTGAGTATGTGGGATGTGTTTGTTTTTCAGCAGTTCTCTCAGTACAATTTAATTTGAATTGGATCTCTTCTGATCATTTTCTCATGTCCTCTAATTACCTGGCAGGGTTGTCATTTTTAGGCACAGAATAAGACATCTTCTGACCTCTTATTGAAAAAAATGCTGAGGTATTGATGTTGTATGTTGTTATATGCAATCAGTTTTAGGAAACCTACAAACTACAGTAGCACTTTATTTTACAATCCTGCTACACATGTACAGGACATACGAAGCAATTATTATATTAATTACACTAATCCTGAACCTACCCCTAAACCAAACCTTATTCCACGTAGTTAACATATATTACAGTACTTTCTTAGTACATTCTAAGTTCATGTTAGTACATGTACTGTAAAATAAAGTGCAACCCAAACCACTCATGAATGAAAGTACAATTATCCTACCAACAAAAACAAGCAACTACTTTAAAGTTATTTAAGGTATGTAATAATTTTAACACATAATTATGTATTTTAGCAATGTGCTACACCAATATTTACTCATTATTTTATTCCAACATTTCTTTTTTACTGCAAGATGGTAATTTTTTCCTTCCCATTAAATTTTCCAATATTACCTATAATTCCAAATGTTTGGCTAATATTTTATGATTACAGAGCCTTGTGAAAAATAAGTACACTTTCACAAATTTAATAATATGCTAAAGTGCAAACCAAATGTTATGTTTACAGACACTAAACTGCATGTTACTTGTAATTAAATGAAAATGTATTATAGTTTGAATTTATATGCATTTTAAATGCAATTAGTTGGACTTAGGAGTGCTCTTTTTAACTCACTTAAGTAGGACTTAAGTACATCTTTATATGTAATTTCATTATTGTTTCTATTGTTTTTGTTATATGGTTAGTGCTGTTAAATGTACTGACAAACATTTATGGTAAACTAAACTAATTCCTTTCTTAATGTATGATCATGTGAAAAATTCTGTAATATATTATTCTTACTAGTTCCAAGGCTTTTTTTTCAGACTTTGGGCCACTGAAGTCCTAATTCTGTCCTTTTAGGTTCCTATTTAAAGGGTTTGAATGTGTTGGTACAGGTGTATGTCAGCTGTAAATGAATTGATAATTTGCCAGTATGAGCCACCTGCCTCTTCTGAATGTCATTATAGCCCTGGAGGGCTAATCTTAAACCTTCAGCAAAGTAACACTACAGAGACCTTCTGTGAGCTTCTGAAGAGCTCTGAAGATGAAGTTTAGAAGCTACCGAAATTACAGTGTGGTAAACAAGGGCTTTATGAAAACCCAAGCAGATGGCGTGAAGAATTAGCCAGAGCTCTAAGATCTCTAAAGACCGCTCTGTCCGAGGTGCTGGAAATGGTATTTAGAGATGGAGGGAAAGAATTAATATTATCATAGGAACACAATATCTCTTTTGCTTTCACTTGGCAAATTTACCCACTGTTGCTTGTTCCACTGCTAAAAATAGATGTAACAAGTAGATGTCAGATTCAATGTTGCATTCTCAGCTGGCTGTTTCACACTGCTACAACAAATAAGAAGATATTTAACACCCAAGATTCAATAGCCATTTGATGTTGGAGCACTGTGAGCCTTTAGTATTACTGTCAGTATATGCGATCTGAAATCAAGATTTCCTTACAATCTACCAGTGCTGGAAAGCGTTTGGCAGAGGCTTTCATCCAAAGTAAATTAAATTAGATTACATTGAAGGTATAATGTAATATAATATAGTAGGGCCTATTCATACCCCTACATTTTTTTCTTCACATTTTATGTTGCTGACTTCTGTTAAACTGCTTTAGATAGCTTTTTTCCCCACATCATTCTACACTTCATACACCATAATGGCAAAGCAAAAAAACAAAAAACAAAACAAAACAAAACAAAACAAAACAAAACAAAACAAAAAAAGGGGTTTTTAACATATTTGCAAATTTATTAATAATAAAAAACTTAAATGATTCCATTGCATATGTATTCACACCCTTATCTCAGACAGTTGAAATGTAGCTCAGGAGCATTCATATTGCTTGTAGATGTTACTAAACTTCGAGTAAAGTTAACCTGTTGCAAATATGGAAAGGCACACACATCTCAATAAAAGGTCTAACAGATGATAATGCATATCAGAACAAAAAACAAGCCCTGAGGTCAAAAGATCTGCCTGTAGAGCTCAGAGACATTGTGTCAAGGCGCAGATCTGGGGGAAGACTTCAGAAAAAGAATTTGCTGCATTGAAGGTTCACAGAAGCATGTAGTCTCAGTTATCCATAATGAAAGATGTTTGTAACTACTAGGACTCTTTCTAGAGCTGGCCTCCTGGCCAAACTGAGCAATTTATGGAGAAGGGCTTTGTTTAAAGTGGTGACGAAGAACCTGATGGTCACTCTAGTTGAGCTCCATGATCATAAGTGGAGATGGGAGAAAACTACAGAAGGACAAACATCACTGCAACACTCCTCAAATCCGGTCTTTACGGCGGTGTGGCAAGACTCAATTCTCTCCTCAGTGAAGACACATGAAAACACACTTGGGATTTGCAAAAAAGCACCTAAAGGACCCTCAGACTGTGAGAAACAAGATTCTTTGGTCTTATGAACCTCAATTCCAAGCATCAAGTTTTGAAGGAAACCAGCTCTGCTCATCACCTGCAGAGTACCATCCCAAAAGTAAAGTGTGCTGGTAGCAGCCTAATGCTTTGGGGGGTTTTCTGCAGCAGGGACTGAGGGACTCATCAGAGTAGAAGAAAAGCTCTATGCACCAAAATATTGAGATAGCTTTAATGAAAACCCAGTCCAGAGCATTCAGAACCTCAGACTGGGCAGAAGGTTCACCTTCCAACAGGACAATGACCCTAAGCACACAGCAAGAGTGGCTTATAGACAACTCTGTAAGTGGCCCAACCAGAGTCTGGGCTTGAACGCAATCAAATATTTCTGGAGAAACCTGAAAATGTCTGCCAGCCCCCATCCAACCTGCTTGAGAGGTAAAGAGGTGAGGAGAAGAATGGCTATGGATAATTGCCAAATGCTGATGTGCAAAGCTTGTCGCATCATACCAAAAAAAGACTTGAGGCTGTAAAGGTGCTTCAGCTAAGTACAGAGTTAAGGGTTTTATACTTTTGCAATGTATTTGTTTCATTTTTTTTATTTTTAATAAATTTATGGAGTTGTGACAATTCTGTTTTTGCTTTGACATTATGGTCTATGTGAAGTGGGGGAAAAATAATTTAAAGTGTAACATAAGGCAGCAACATAACAAAATGTGAAAAAAGCAGGGGTATGAATACTTTCGCAGGGCACTGTATAATTGAATTATGGGGAATTATACACCCAGTTTAAACCAACATAAATTTGATTTTTAAATAATTAATTTTAATTAATTAATTGAATATTCCAAAATAGAATTGTACAACCAATTTTTATGAGAAGCACCAAGCTGCAAGCTGCACCCCTATAAACCCACTACTAAACCCTCATGAGCAGATGATACTAATGAATGAAATAATACAAATCATACTGTATGAATTCTCTCCCAATTTGCCAAAACATAAAATTGTTACAATTTGCCTTAAAACAGTGTTGGAATTTACATTTCACATTTTATTTAAAATGTATTAATTTCAATATTTATTTGCCAAACAGTTGATGGTGGTTGTTCTGTTTTCTAGATGTTTTATAATGTTTTCACTGTTTGCATTTTGCTGAAAAGCCTATAGCACCAATATAACTGAGAAAGACCTGAAAAAGCAGTTAAGATAGTTAATCTACAGTAGTTGCACTCCACATTTACACTGATATCTATAAGAAATATATCACCTCTGGTGCTGTGAATAAAAAAGGAAAATTCTCAACCTGAATTGTCCGTGAGGTTATAGGAGGTGATTCTGAAATGAGGTGAGTAATCACTCTCATTAGTCTTTCTATTATAGAGTAGTAAATCATGCCCACTCACACATGATTGACCACAGTCAAGCATCTTTACCTCCATGTTCATAAACCACCTTTGGCAGTTCCATTTTCTTGACCTAGTATGATCTAGAGTCACTTACTATCTCAAATAAAAAAGATACTAAGCTGTAACTGGGGTGGTACACATTGCTACACATTAGTACAATAATGGTACATAATTGTGCTTTAAAAGTACATATTAGTATCTTTGGAAAGTGTACTGCATATGACAGTTTTGTATCTTTTTTTTCTGAAAGTGTAGGGGTGGTTTGGAGTGACAATGGGAATATGGAGATTGGAGAACCCTAAAATCTTTTTTAGTCCAAAGGTTTGATTGTAGCTTTTGATGCAAGGTTCAGAACCTGCTCTTATTGCTCTTTTTATGTTGTCCCCCCATCTGCTGCTGACCTTTTTGAATGATTAATGGTCTAAAGCCAGTGGTTGCTACTTTACAGAGTAAAGCCATTTACATATACTTTTTGAACTTTAATACCTTTTTGTCGCCTGAGTTGCAATATCAAGTTGCCAGATGTGAAATCATGTTGCACTGCACCCTTGCATTAAAAATGAATTGCATAGCCACTTTTAGTGCACTTTCAGTTGTGCGACCTTAACTTGAGCGACAAAAACCACAGGTCAGATTTAGATTTGTAATTGGTCACAAACTCCAGGATAAATCAGGGTTTTCTCCATAATTCATTAGTCTGTAAATACCCTTAAATGTCCACTCCCAGCACAGATTTCAGTGAAATTGATTTGCAGACTTGTCAGCTAGCTTTGTACACTCTGAACGCCTAAGATGGACGGAAGATGGAGCCCTTTTCAGACCTGTAATAGGGCACTGTCGTATGGTGACAGTGATGACCACCTTTAATTCACCTTGTTTATTCACAACGACAAGCCACTCTGTATTTGGGACAAATTCCTATCATTGTGTTCTTTTGAATTAGGGTTTGCTCAAATCACACCATGATCTTCATCTCATGCTAACTGGCATTCAATTTGCATTAAAGATGCCATTTGATTTCACTGTAGCTGTGCAATCACATGCATCTTCTGGAAACAGATGAGAATGGCTTCTCTGGCAGGACACATGTCATCGTCAATCTTCTCTGTTGGCTGCAACTTGTGCGAGGTCCAGATGGGCAGGAGGGATGGAAACATGGGCTGTGTTGACTAGCATCCTGAATAGAGCACCTCAGAGATGGAAAAGATCTGTCTGCTGGGTGACACCACATGAATTTGGATTTAGATCAGGAAGCAGGTGAGGCTGGCTGCTGGATCAACAGAAATATTGAGTAGAAACAAATGCCAGACAACATTGTAGCCAATATTTTGAAAATCTTCAGTCTAAATGCGAAGACAATAGAGTTTTTTCAAACCTGTCCTCTATGACCCCCGTTGCTGCATATTTTGGGATGTAATCTTACACACCTGATGTAATCTTAGACACCTGACACCTGATTTAAACCATCAGCTTGTTAGTGAAGAGCTCGATGACATGAAATTTGATGTGCCCTGTAAGGGAAAAAAATCCAAAGTGTACATTCATGAGGGCCTTTATTTAAAGAAATGGTTAATTAAAAAAATGTCAATTCTTTCAACATTTACTTAACCTTGTCTTTTAAAACACATGTGACTTTTGTTTTTGTCTTAAGTTGTTACTTTCTTCCATACAGTGAAAGTAAATGGCGACCAGAGTTATCAAACATATATTACAGTGCCCGTACAACCCATAATAAAAAACAAAACGAAACAAAAAAAACTGTTGTCAGTTATGTATTGTCATAAAACCTGATAGGTGTTTGTCCCTTCATTGAAAGTCTACACACACACACACACACACACACACACACACACACACACACACTTGTTTCACTATCCTTGTGGGGACTTCCATAGGCGTAATGGTTTTTCTACTGTACAGACTGTATATTCTATTGCCCTACACCAACCCTACACCTAAACCTACCCCTTACAGGAAACTTTCTGCATTTTTACATTTTCAAAAAACTTCATTCTGTGTGATTTATAAGCTTGTTTTCCCTTGGGGACCTCAATTTAGGTCCCCACCGTGACATGAGTCCCCATGAGTCTGTGTGTATTCAGGTTTAAGTCCCCACCGGAATATAAAAACAGGTACACACACACACACACACACACACACACACACACACACACACACACACACACACACACACACACACACACACACACACACACACACAAACTTTCAAGCTTCAAAAATTTCATAAACACATTATAAAAGATATCCATACTAAGTGTATGGTTTAAGTAGCTTTCTGATGAGACACAGTTGCTTAATATGATAAACAGATTCAATTTAGGCTTTTATTCAAATATAAACATTGAGAGCATACATAGAGCACATCCATAGAGCACATCAAATATGGTAAACCGAAGCTCAGATACTGTATATGTGTTTGATGCACAAGAACCGGTGAGAAACAGAAATATCTCAGGAACCAACAAGAACAGAAGTTTTCATTAAAATATCTTATAGATATAATAAAATATATTAAAATATCTATACATATATAATAAATATGCACAATATGTATCTATCTATCTATCATCTATCTATCTATCTATCTATCTATAGAAACTTCTCAAATAGCACATTTGCTATTTAACAGATGTTTAAAGCAACTACATAGGCAGGTACTCTGGTTTAAATGTCTTGCTCTAGGCCACAGTGGTGCTATGCAAACTTTCCAGTTTTTGAATGTAGGACTCTTGAGTAACCAGTCCAGATGTTTAGCTACCAGCACACTGAAACACAGGTTTGAAAGCAAAAGCAATCACCTGGTGCTGATCACTGAATTACTAATGATAATAGAGTTAATTTCACAATCTAAAAAATGCTGGGTTAAATACAACCCAGCGCTAGGTAAAATATGGACAAACCCAGCGATTGGGTTGTTTTGACCCAGCGGTAACTGTTGGCTGAAAACAACCAAGTCACTGGGTTTGTCCATATTTAACCTAGCATATTTCAGAGTGCGCTTTTATATATCTTTTTTCTATACTAGTTCTATTTTTCACTATATTTATTAATGTCAAGAAAATTTCTATGTAGATAAGAGTGCTTATTTAGCAAATGAATTCAGCACATGATGATGTGATTCAGTGATTATAATCCACTTGATGCCCTAACATAAGTGTTAGTTTTTATTAATGGATAAGCATTTTTGCCACCTCCAGAGAAATTCTGTTATGAATGCGTAGAGCAAATGGCAGTGTTGCTGTGGTAAATGACTGTCGTGAATTTATTTGAAATGTTAATGAATCTAATAAGACTAAACCTTCTTAACATTTATTCCAAGGTCCAAAGAGAGTCCTTTGTGCAAACATGAAGGTCCTGTTTCAGATTAAGTCCACATGAAAAATTTTTCCGCAAGCTGTTTGTTTTATGTGAAAATACGAGGGGCAAATTTGAACAGAGTGGCTTTATGAAGTGCATCCTACACAACGCAGTTCATGCTCATCAAACAGTGTCTGCACTAAATTGAAAGAAATTTCCACGATGCCTACACTGCTGTGCTCTGCAGTCACTACAATTACGCTGAGGCTGATAAAATGTGCAACTGGAACAGAAAAAAAGCATCTCCAACTTCAGCTGTATGCACCTGACAACCAGATAAAAAAAGAATGAAAAGAAAATTTAAAATAATTTGACAAGCAGAAGGACAATCAATCAGAATGCTGGTCTGTGGCACTCTGTTGCTTAGTAAATATTATTCACAGCATGCACGTGAAGTAAATAAATTATGTAAATACGACACTGAGGAATAGGAAAGAAAAGATGATTTTCCACAACAAGGTCTCAGAAAACAGCAGGGTGCTTTAGATCTTGTGCAGTGAAACAGGCACATATTATTCATGTATTTTCTGCCGTATTTTCCTTGGAGCAATCCCACAAGCAATGAGCATGGTTTTCAAGCTTACGCTTCACTACCAAATGCAGGCACAGGTCCAGCATTGTCTTGATTGAGACTGTGGTATAGCTGTGACTAGCACCATGGTAATAACCCTATGCTGTTCTGATCTACTAACTCCTGGCTACTAGCTCCTGGGCCAAATGTAAATCTGTGGTGACACTTGCATATTAACACTCAAATGCCGCTCAGTGGGGAAGCTTAAAGTATTGCTGTGTTATGAAGTGCTGTAGAGAATGTCCCCTTCACCTGTTTTGTGTTGTCTAATATTATGCTGAAATTATATAAAATATTAACAAATGCTAAATATTTTTAAAATATTGAAGTTAACTAATGTAACTAAATTAACTAAGCTATTATTTCACAGGTCATCAGTGAATTATTATTGTTATTATTAGTAGTATTATTATTGTAAATATACAGTATCAAGCAGCGCCAGGAGTACCGAAAGAGCAATGCAGAGCCAGAAGAGCACAAAGAAAAAATAAACTGTACATGAATAACAGACATAGTTCACGAGTTAAGGTGAGAACAAAAGAAGGATTTATTTACTGTCACAGAACGGCCAGGCTCTCCCTCCAGTCAATTACCACGATCCAATTCACCTGAGTTCTAATCAGCACACCTGCACCTCATTACCGACATCATCAAGACCGGCATTTAAGCACACACCACAGCCACATTCACTGTCTGATCTCGTAAACGCTACATGGACTCTACTCCTGGAAACCAAGCCCTTAAGTATCAAGAGTTATATCCTTACCTGTTGTTACTTGCCTCCTGTTCTCCTCCTCGTTGTCTCCCATTGCTCCAGATCTCCTCCTGTGGTGTTGGGTGTTTCTCGTCATCCTGTTCCCCTCGTCCTCCAAACTCCTCGTGCCTGTGGAAAGAACAGTTACAATTATCCACCAGCTCCAACTAGTTAAACTACCTAAGTGGTTCTACTCACCTCACCATCCTCTGCCACGCCACCTGATCTCCAGAACTCATTCAATAAACCAACTGTATTTTACTTACCTCTGTGTCCGACTATATCTGTTACATTTACAAGTCAGGAGGATGATTTAGTATTGCTGATCTGTCAAAGAGACACTCCATGACATTATGATTTTGTGCCACATGGGAGTTGAACCGTTAATATGCCACATTGAGGAAAACATGTTCACCTTGATGTGGAAGAGATCTTTAAGTGTGAAATGGAATACACATACAGTAAGTTTTAGTTAGCATGCTACGGATTAGCATTCATCTGCAGCTTAGGACTTTTTTCATATACTTCAGAACAGTGAAGAATAAAAATGTCAAATGAGATATCATCAGAATTGGCATAAACCAAGGAACATATCCATATCAAGAACATGAACATTATTTTAAAAAGCAATTTTATAAAAGTCCTCATGCCTTCCAAAGGCTGGGTGGCACTGTCTTCAGATGTTTCCTTCAGAATATGTGTTTAAAAAATATCTAATTTTAAGACCCGTTTCTAAATGATGGACATACGATTCACTTGATCTCAGCAAAATCAGTATTGGTGTATTCTGTGTGATCTCATGATAGGTAATTTTATTACCCGTACAAAAACATTTTATTTTCTTCCTTGCAACTTCGTTAAATTGTGTTCAGTTTTGTCTAAAATCTGCTCAGATGAACACTGAGCTGCATAGAAATGAGTGAGCAGATTTTTGATATTTGCTACTGTTACACCTTTACTGTTTCACTTACAGAAACACATTTTCAAAGTTGACTCTGTTGTGTTTATCATGCTGTGTTAGCATGCTAATCGGTTAGCATGTTACTCAGCCATTTTTTCTAATGTGGCTCTTTGGCTATCATAAGTTTAACCTGATGACGATAAACATATTTGTTTTAGTCACAATCATATATTTTGTGTGCTTAAAAATGGTTTACTAAATTGTAATCACAGTACTCGATTGAATATCATGAATGCAATTCAGTACAGTGGCCTACAGTAGCCTACCTTAAATTTTACAGTATAAATCTACATTTACACATAAACAGTGGTTTCCAAAAATCTGATTTGTTATTCTTTACTAATTTAAATGAAAAACATTAAAACAGTAATACATTTTTAATTACAAATCTCAGTATTTGTTTTTGCCCCATTTGCTTTAATGACAGTTTAATGAGCTGCATGAATATGAAATGAAATGGTCCAAAAATCATCCTTACCATTTGTACAAAGTTCACACGATCAGCGTCACAAAGTTATTTGTGACCTAGAAATAGTGTAGTAGTAATAGGCCTAAATATTTTCAAGTTAATTAATAATGGATATTTAATAAGTATTATTTCCATTAAGTGCCTCAAAGAAAAAAAAAATACATATACTATGTTTTTACTCTTGGCTTAAGAAACATCTTGCAGTAACATAAAGAAGGAGATGGTTGTGGCAACGTTGTTTGGTCTGATGGTAAAAAATGTTCTCAGTGTTTCTTATACCAAGGTGAAATAGCCAGGTGAACAAAAAGGCTCAAGGACAAAGAAACATAGAGATGAGGTGCAGAATTGTTCATTCTACAACCTCTTCGCTGCTCAGCTCAGGAGGAAGAGGCTGCTGTGTTGTCTGTCTAGTCCAGTGGTTTGTAAATCCACAGACTCCTGTTGCAGTGTGTTTGATCAGCTGTTGTTTCCTGCACCACATACTGTATATACCAGCTTCACCACCAACACCAACTTCCTGTACTCATCTCCATGGTTGGAACTTACAGAAGAGTTGCATTTCAGAGTATGAGACATTTTCAAATGTCACTTCCTTGAATAATATTATATGTATTATATGTATTTCCCTTCCTGAAATTCACTGTTATATAGGAAACATCCAGCAAAGAGATTTTTCAGAGAAGGTGCATAGATTGCCCTGCAGTTTAATTAGATTTTAAAATGAATCAAAAACATATTTGAATGTAGATGCAATCTGGCAAACAATACATCTGCCAATGTGGGAAGAGATGAAATATTTTCTTTTACAGTTTTGCTTCTGATGTTATATATAGGGTTAGGTTTATTTATTTATTTAGTGCAGGGTATAAATATATGGGGACTAGGGGGATTCGACTTAATGATGTGTCTTAATCCACATGGACTTACTCCATAGACCCTGAAGCTCTCCTGTCTTTCATTTCAGCCCTCTTTAAACCCTCAGAATCTGTGATTATGTGATCTGTCTTCATGTTTTCAAAAACAGCGACTGCAGTAATCCGTGTCACAGAACGGCCAGGCTCGCCCTTCAGCCAATTACCACGATCCACCTCACCTGAGTTTTGATCACCGTCACCTGCACGCTATCATCTCTGCAATCACCTCTCACATAAAGGCACCTTCCACTGTTCACTCAATTGTCCGATCTTGTTGCTACAACAAGGACCGACTCGCTACCTAGCACTTGGCTGAGTATACCTACCTGAATTACCTACCTGATTATACTTACCCTGTGTCTTGCTCCTCTTCGTCTTCCCCGATCCTAGATCCCAGTCACTGGCGTGGACGGAGGACCTCACAAACTCTCTGGAATCCCCGTTCACCGGAAACCTGTCGAGGACAGAAGTATTAGTGAGGATTGCGGATAACTCGCCAGTAAACCTCCAAGAACATATACTCACCTCTTCCAAGACGTTCACTGTTGCTGTTCTTGTTCACATCCTGAAATAAACTCACTAATTGTTGAACTTACCTCCGTGTCAGACAGTTCCGTTACAATCCGCTTATCTTAGGTTATTCCTCTCTGAATCCTCCTGTTACCAAGTGTTAAAAACTTTAGAAGTTCTTACTTTAAGTGTTTATCACCCATATAGTCAGTGGTGGACCATGACAGAGACAAAGACATCTATTTGACTTTGAGAAATTATGTTCACACAGTAGAGAGAAACTGATCTCAACTGCTTGATTTGTTTTTTTCTGTCATAAAATGTAATTAGTATATACGCCCAAGGGTGCGTTTCCCCCAAAAACTCTGTAATGCTACACCGTTCTTAAGTTAAAACTCAAAGGATTAGTTTATTCCAGTATCAAATTTTAATTTACTCACCACCATGTCATCCAAGATGTTCATGTTTTTCTTTCTTCAGTGGAAAACAAATTAAGGTTTTTGAGGAAACATTCCAGAATTTTTCTCCATATAGTGGACTTCAATGAGGATCAACGGGTTGAAGGTCCAAATTGCAGCTTCAAAAGGCTCTACATGATCCCAGCCAAGGAATAAGGGTCTTATTGAGCGAAATGATCAGTTCTTTACTAAAAAAAATAAAATAAAATAAAAAATACTTCTTTAATACTTTTTAACCACAAATGCTCATGCACTAGCTCGACCTCATGCATTAAGTAATCACACTGGAAAGGTTTTTTTGCCCCATCTTACCTTTTTTAACCAAAATACACAGACGAAGAACTGACCACGTGTGACCTTTCCAATGTGATTACGCAATGCGTTAATACAAATTTCCCAAAATGTTCTTAGTTAAGTATACATTCTGTGAGTCTTATGTTCATAAGGTTGGTCTGGACCACTCTTAGCTATACCTTATCACTGTTGAAAGTTCACCGCTAGTGGCCTTCACTGTGCGAACATCTTCTTTACTTAGTCTATACGAATATAATTCTGAAGTTGTAATACACCTAGTGTTCAGTTAGGCAACTTGAAGTGTTTTTATGCAAAGAATAAAACTGTCATTACACTGATGGTTGTTAGCTGATTTATTTTATCCATAGGTACACCAGCTGGCAAGCCATTAGGCAGTAAGCTTCGGAGTCTGTTTAAAGGGAATGCTTGGGGTGGGGAGATTAGGAAAACTACGATTCAGTGAATAGTTGTGCTAAATCAAAGATGGCACCATCCACTGAGCCATTTAATGTATGTGGCACTATGTTTTCCGTAAAACCATGGCTACTATGTCAGAGGCTGCAATTCTAAAAAAAAAAAAATAAAATAGTAATCGCATTCAGCAGAAATTCAGTAGCTTTTAGATTTTGTTGGTCCGACTTTGTCGAGACAAACTCGACGGAGCTACTCCATCAGTCACGAAAGTCTGGGAGCTCTCCTCGTTCTCTCTTTTTCTCCTCCTAGTAGCTGTTGATTATATGGTTCGCTTGTGGCGCTTTTATTGAGAAAGTCATCCAATAACAGAAATGAGTGATTTGCACCAATAATGTGATGCGGCTGCTGGGCAATCAACTCTGGTTGTGAGTAAATGAAGACACTATGGCAAATATTTTATGATAATATAAATGGCCCTTTCAAAGGCCAGTAAAGACAATGAGGCATGGTATATTTGGGTCACTCATTTCTAAATTATATAAAATATCTGGATTTTGTTTGCAATTTGGATTATATGTATAAGATCCCATGAGTCCTAATAAATGCAATTTCAACTATTTCTGAAGCGCTTCTTTTATAAAGAACACCGCTTTCTCACATTACGCACTGAAGCAGCCCCTGCATAGTGAATAATCCATTCTCGATCCATCGATATCAACCAATTCAGCACCACCCTCATGGACAGCAAGTGGTAACATCGCACGTAAGAAGGTATACCTCAAGCAACATTCTAAGGTGTAGTTCGGGGAACACGCCTACACTCTAAAAAATGCTGGGTAAAATATGGACAAACCCAGCGATTGGGTTGTTTTCAACCAATGGTTGGGTTAAATGTTTAACCCAACCTTCTGGGTAGTAACCCAACCGTTGGGTCAAAACAACCCAATCACTGGATTTGTCCATATTTTACTCAGCGCTGGGTTATATTTAACCCAGCAGTTTTTAGAGTGTAGAAAATGTGTACCTTTAGTTAAAATATTCTTTTTCGAGTCTTTGCAGCATGCTAAGAGACAACATTATTGGGAAATGCAGCCCAGCACTTTACATTAAGTTGGGCATAAAAGTAATGTATGTTCAACGTTATCCACATACATACAGTATATTTGTGTAGAGCGATATTTACTATTTGGCATATCTCAGCTGTGTGATTGCTTATATTGTCGCAAAATGCAAACTTTTAGTCTAACGTTAGTCTAATCTGCTGAAAAGCATGAATATATGAAGACATTTTAGACATTACAGTAATATGATTTTCTGTAAAGCTGCTTTTATAATGTGTATTTTCAAAATCTCGATACAAATAAATTTGACCTGAAAATGAACCAGTAGGTTTATGTTATGAAATAGCATCAAGATTCATAAAGTTTGAATATTTTATAATATAATATTTTTATATGAGCAAACACCAGACTGGAGACAGTTATGAGTTTTGAAACCCAATAGAGGGGAGATAAATAAAACAGGTATATATAATTATGCATAAGCAATGTTATGGATAGATGGATTCGTCAAATTTTCATTTTAAATATATATTTTAAAGTCAATCTATAAAATGTATGAATTAATAAATGTATTTGACACACACACACACACACACACACACACACACACACACACACACACACACACACACACACACATCCTCTATATACTAAATTGTAAAAATGGATGAAAAAATGCAGGAACTGGATTTTGAAATGTTACTCCCTGACAGCATAGGTTTAAAAAGAGACAACTTTTATTTAAATGAGCAAATGTCTCACTTTTAAAATTACCTCCCTTGCAGGCTTTTGGTTCATTTCAACTCAAACATGATCAAAAGTGGTGACATTCTAGCCTACCCAGGCTTTTATGGATGCATAGGTGCAGGGCCTATATCAGACCTTTACAACGTTGTACCAGAGATACAGTTATGATTTTCTTCTGTGCTGTGCTCTGACAGGTTTTGTCCCTAGATGCTTAATCCAAAATTCAAGGATGTCACTCTGCCCTGTATCTAAAGAATGCTGGAAGCTGTCACAGAAAGAATTCTCTTGAATGTAATCCTTTTGCCACTGGCAGGGAGTCATCTGTGACATTTTGGTCTATGCAATAGCTCCCAATTTAAGAGCGATCTCTGTCTTGACTCTTGAAAATGACAGAATGAGAGAATGACAGAGTAACTGTGAAAAACGATAAAATTATCTCCTGCGGCATGTGCTGACCTTCACTTCCACATGAAGTCTTTTGCAGCAAGGCAAACTACAGCTACAGAGCATTGATAAGAGTGCCACACCATGCAGCCTGTGGCTCAGATCTTTAGAAATGTTCCTAAATTGCAAATTACTTATCTACAACAAGGAGGCTTCAAATGGTTATTCTGATTGAGTGGTTTAGTCTCTGTAGGAATCAAATTCTCCTTCCTGCTGAGCTCCAGTCCAG
Organism: Tor tambroides; assembly: GCA_021397915.2. Taxonomy (NCBI): domain Eukaryota; kingdom Metazoa; phylum Chordata; class Actinopteri; order Cypriniformes; family Cyprinidae; genus Tor; species Tor tambroides. Next base: position 34,837 of record JAFVLL020016461.1, read on the forward strand.
CTTGTCAGTAGTTGTTACATATGTTGTGTGGTGATAATAACGGAGGACATAAGAGAGGCCATGTCTGCCTGAAAGAGATGACTGATTTTTTTAAAAGGGATAATTTAGCCAAGAATAAAAATTCTGTCATCATTTACTCTCTCTCGTGTCATTCAAACCCTGTATGGCTTACTTTCCTCTGTGTAAAATAAGGTGTAAAAAATGAAAAAGCACCATAAAAGTGTTCAATAGGATTCTTAATGTTTAGTTTTATGAATCCATATGATAATTGTATAATGTATAGTTCTTCTCTTCAGACCGGATCATTGAGACAGTTGGACTTTAGTTTGTAAATGAATTAACCAAAAAGAACAAGCTCAAAAGAATGATTTGTTCATTGATTCCACTTCAACTCCTCGACAGCTCACTGGATTATTTGTGAATATCAGCTTAAATCAGGGTCTGTTCCTCACACAAAGCTATCTTATAATGTCAGAGCTATAACCTTGTGTGCAGCGCTCCAACATATGGTGCAGCTGCAGCTTGGGTGATCCCAGTTTGAGTGTCAGCTTGAGGTCTTTTCCCAGTCCTGTTCCCCTCCTTACTCTCTCACCGTTTCCTGCCTTTGTCCTACTGTCCTGTCTAATAAATGTGAGAAAGCCCAAAAATATGACTTTTGGAGTTTTAATAAATGAATAATAATTAAAAAAAAAAAACTTTACAATGTCACAAAATTATGAAAAAAAATTAAATAAAATATAACAATAAAAGCTAATACTAAACATTAAAGGGGTCATCGGATGCAAAATTCACTTTACAAGTTGTTTGAACATAAATGTGTGTTGGAAATGTGTGTACATATCCATCCTATAATGATAAAAATCCACCCAGTGTTTTTTTTTAAATCACTATTTTAAAATCCCCTTTCTCAAATCAGGCAGTTCTGATGGCCCGGTCAGAATGACAAAGTTCTGCACAGTCCCTTCCCACGATAGTTGACTGACAAGGCCGTCTTACCTTAGACCCACCCTGAGAGAGCAGTCATCAGTCCACCAGTGTGTCGACTCCAGTGTGGGGGAAGACAAGAATGTATCCGATTAAGCGATTGAGGTGTTTTGTTGTTGGATGTAATAATGAATATAGCAGTCGTCATTTACTCCTGACATCTGAGCCGCTGAGGACACAGAGGATTAATGTTACTTTTGCTTTGAAGGGAATGCACCGCGATCCCGATCTGCCTAAATGCGTCTATGTTCACGCGAATCATTCGTGATCCAGCTTCATCTACAGAAGAAGTGATAATGGTTTTTTATGAATCTTTGCAAATCGCCTTTCCTAATAACGTGCTAGTTAGCCAGTTTCGCAGCTAAAGTAAACAGTTCTGCTTGTCATCCCATGGAAGAGAGGGGCGGGGTCAGCAGAGCTCATTAGCATTTAAAGCAACATGGACTAGAATGGCTTGCTAAAAACAGAGCTGATTTTGACATGGTAAAAATGGTTTACACTACCATTGAGAAATTTTAACCAAAGTATGTTACAGACTTTTCTTTAAGACCCTAAAGAATCATATCAACTTGTGGAAAATGGGCATCCGATGACCCCTTTAATAAAAACCTGTAATAGTTTATACATAATGCTAAAATAACACTGCTCTGAGTACACAAGAAGATCAGTATTCAAATGTAGTGGTTAAATTGAAGAAATAATTGCAGGAACTTGTCAGTTAATTGCAAGGAATGTGACTCTAACTAGACAAAGGCATCTGAAAAGTGAAATAGCTTAGCCAGTCTGACATTTTGAAGAATAAATAAATAATTTGGGCACATCAGATTCACAGTGGTTTTGCTTCAGAACTCAAATTTCAAATTAGATGTCAAGTGGCAACCCGACACAGCGCTAAAATTGTTTATCATACAAAATTGAATGATTTTCCAAGCCAATAATTCACCACAAACAACTCATTATGGTAAGTAAAATGCATGCCCTTGTTGCCAGTGAATGTGTATTTAATATATTCTGGTTTGTACTTTACCTTTGTAGTTTTGTTTGTGGTTTTTGAGGATGAGGGCATGTCACACAACCAAGTGCCTATTTTAGCTACTCTATACTAAGATTGTACACACAGCCTTTCATGTTAACAACAGATGTGGGAAATGTTTTCCTCTGTCTTTCAAAAGTTAGACTGGGTAGAGAAAGGGGTGTAATGAGAGAGAAGAAGAGTGGAACTCATGGAAAGGCAGAGAGGAGGATGTGTGGAGAGGAGAGGAGAAGGAAAGGGAGAAGAGATGAGTAGAGAGAAGTGCACTTGTGTACTGGAAAGAGCACAAGGAGAAGCTGTAAGAACTTCTATCTCTCCTTCCACCCCTTCCTCCCTGTTGTTCTTAATAAGAAGACATGGACAACAGGGAGGAAGGGGTGGAAGGAGAGATGGAAAGTTCTGATGAATTTCAGACGAAATCAAAGTTACCCAAGTTGACCATGTAAAAAATAAATAAATAAATAAATAAATAAACATAGCCTCTCCTTTAGAGAAGCTGGGGAAAAAAAGTTATTATGTCAATACAATTATAAAGTGTTGTACTATGATTATTGATAGTACAGATCTTTAATCACAGTTATTTACTGTACATGTCCAAATATTTTTTTCAGAATTTAAGTTTTAGATCATTCAGGTGGACAATCAAGTTTATTTGAATGGAACAGGAATATTGTTGACATGGTGATCCAGCACAACATCACCAGCCACAAAGAAAGAGGCCTGTGGAGATGTTGTGACAGGAGCTTATCAAGCACGGATTGATTTTTTTTTTTTTTTGTGGCTGAACTAAAGCAGTTCTGCAAAGAAGAGTGGGCAGAGTGGGCCAAAACTCTACCACAAGTCTGTTCAAGACTGATTTATCAGAAGCGTTGCTTTGCAGATTTTGTTGCTAAAACTGGAACAACCAGATTTTTTTTATAATATATTATTACATCTTTATTTTATAATATATTATTTTATAGTTTTTTTAGTTTAATTTGTCACGTGGGTGATAGGTGTTGGGTAAATGTGTATTTTCATTTTTTGTATTGGTGCATCTATAGCTGAATATTTTTTATAATCAGTAGAGAACACGCCTATTTTGATGTTAATATTTACTTTTAATAAATGTATTATTAGAAAAAAAATGCAGTGCTTCATTTTGCAGTATAGTTGAACTATTTGGTTAAGATAAGCTTGTGTTTAGATGCCTGTGTAAATTGTTTCGATAACAATTACATTACTTCGAAGAAAAGTCTCAAATCGATTATAAAAAACTGTAAAGCTGAAGCATGTATTTTTTCAATGCATGTGTTTTTTCCTATTCCAGTTTAATGTAAACATTGTGGCTCTATGGCAGCCTTTCTTGAATACTTATAACAGTTCACAACACAAGTGAATAAAGTGCAATGTTACATTCTACATATTATTCATTTAAACAACATCAACATTCAAACACAATGCAATACCATTTGCAGGTAAAACATCAGCTTGAAGGTCCACCCCTTAATCTAATTTTAAGGAAAATGAGAGTAGATTATACAAAAATGAGTACGAATTCATACAGATTTGCATTAATTGAATTATTAAAGATTTTTTGTGTGTGTGCTTCCTTGCACAATAGTATGTTATTTGTAAACGCATATATTTTGATGTTTGTATCAATGACCAGGGGTCCGTTCTTCGTACGTCGCTAACTCAGTTAGCTGGATTTGATTGTTGCCGATTTTGCTTGATCTTGGATCATTTGGTTCTTCGAAGCTCATCCTAGACTTGCTGTCATAGCAACAGGTCTGTAAGCTTAAACCTGCTCGGGAGCAGGCTTATTTCATGTAAACAGGATTAGATTGCATCTTTTTAAGCAGAATTGATACTTAATATCTGCCCCAGCCACCGCTACTTTATTACAAGAGTACCCTACTGGTCCAGGGACAATAATTTAAAATAATAATAATTTAAAAATCAATTTGAAAATAATATAATAATGTTGTGTAGTCTGTAATACTATAGACACAGCCAGTCTTACTCATTGAAAGATTTATTAGTGATGAAATAATTGATAACTGTATTGGAGTCTTACACACATGCTCTGCAGTTAATCTGAGTCGTTATATTAATTTGAGTGATGACAGATATTATGGGAGTGGCTTGATGGAGCGCAGGAGATGCAGATAACATGATCTTGACCCTTAAGAAACTTTATTTAATGCTGTCACGTAGCAAATCTGTTTCAAAGATAAAATTAAATGAATTGCTAATTACAACACTGAAGTAAAAATGTACAGCCTGTACAAATACTAGAAATCGTGAATATAAATAATTGGGAATCATGTAAAAAAAATTACAAATACATTAAAAACAGCGCACATTTCATTTATCTATTATAACGTTTATGTAGTTTTGTTCGCTTGGCTGTTTCTTTATAAAAGTCCAGAAATTTGTCAAGTTTTTCGTCAGGTGTCTTTTTAATGATATGATGTCATTACGTTGTCGTCTTGCCGCCAGCCAATCACTGCATTGCTGATCGTGGTTTCGAGTATCGATACATCTGCCCTTTTAAACCAACCCATGAACGCGCAATCATCTCAGATAACTCAATCCAGCCATACTAATCATCAACAACAGGTGCGTTCGAAGAACCGAATTAGCCAGATCCTGATTAGTGCGATGATATCATCTTGGATGTGTCATTTGATCTCGGATGTAATAAGCGACGTATGAAGAACGGACCCCTGCTCCATGGCTTTTCTGACATAGTAAACTTGCTCTGTAGCTCACCCGGTACAGCATTGCACTTGCGATGCAGAGCATGCATGTACAGTATGAGTCCTGTGAATCATAAGTCATGAAAAAAGACTTGTTGAGGCAAACTAAAATGGCATGGTTGTTTTAGATTTTTTTTCCCTCAAATTTGATTTGGTTAACATAATTGGTTTGGTAGGGTAGATTTATGGTAGGGTTCAGTATAGGTTGTACTTATTTTTTAAAACACAATAAAGCATTAACCTTTTAGCACCAGTTACCAGACATTTCATTTCTGAACTCTTGTGATATGTACAACAATGTACACAATGTACAAGGCACCTCTTGTGGACGTCACCTGAAAAGTGTACCGAATTGTACCTAAAGCAAAGTATTTCAGGTTTTGCAGAAATGTAGCAATGCAGAGTCATGTATTTCTAATGAGACTGGGTTGATATTATTATTTGATTTGGTCAAACTGCAGCCATGACACAGCCAAACTTTTTTGTTGTGACTCATTGTTTCTTTCAGTCTGGTGTACACATTTCTTCTTGTTCCCGTTTGTTCTAGCCAATGCAGCACTTTCACATTTGCAGGTCAGCCGGCTCATCTGCCCCTGAGCAAAAAATAATGTAGAAAATGACCCGACAACCCCAATGCCTAAACATTTTGCAAAATATCAATATCAGGAAGCTGTAGCACAAAGTGCAAATAATTTCCCTGTGCCATATTTAGAGACTGTTTGCTCAACCAGACTGGACTAAATCTATTCCTCAGGTATCACTCAATTGCCTGGAGGTATGAAATCAGAAAAAGACAGACAGATGGAGTTGAGCCGGTGAGAGAAGAGCTAGACAGGGATATAATTGGAGGTGAGAGCTCTTTCTCTTTTCTGCGATTTCTCCCAAAGAAGGACCACCACAGGCACAGCTCAATATGTCGTGGCACAGCGGAGTAGCTCTCATAGGCTTATTCTGGATTCTTGCTCCACCTCGGGACACGAAACCCTTTGTGTTTATCTTTGATAGTGTGTGTGTGTGTGTGTGTTTACTTGTAATAGGGGATTTATGTCAGCACAGAGAGCAATTAAGAAGAAAGTTTATATTAAAAGTTTTTATTCAAAGTGCTTCCTGCAGGCCAATTTAAAAACATAAATGAACCCATTTTTTTATTTAGTTAAAATGAATAAATAACAGTTGCATCATGTCAGAGCTTTGGAAGCATGTTAACAAACTGAATTAATTGGAGTTGCATATTTTGAATTTTAATTATTATATAACATTTTTATGTAATTATTCAAAGTAAAAAACCAACAACTCTTGAGTGATTTTAAAAGACAAAAACAATAGCACAATAGCCATTCTGTAATATTAATGTAGCACTTTTGAAACATTTTTCTTTTTATTTGACCATTTGATTAGTGTCATTATTGAGCCAATGGCATGGCTCAACAGATGGTGTGAGTTTGGGACAGGACTGTTTGTTTTTGATTTGATAATCAGAGGAAGATTAAAAGTGTAGAGGAAAGCATGGTAAGAGTGCTTTGTGAATGTGTTTGGAAAAAATAATCTATATGAATGATCTGTGTATCTGTGTCCTCCGAAAATCTAATCTGATCTGTTTGTATTGCAATTCTCTCAGCTTCCAATGTTATAATGTGACTACATGAGTTAATTTTCTTCTTCGTCTCAATTTCTGTCCAGATTAACATATAAAGAATCACAGAGACATGTTTATTTTGCTGAGATTGTTTGGGGAATCTGGTTCTGCAATAATGTTGATATTACAAGGTGGATTCTCTCAGGATACACTACATCAGTCAAATTAGCCAAGAAGTTCTCATACATGGATGTTATGACTGTGGGCGCTTCTGGCCCTGTGGACTTTAGAATGCAAACTCTCTTAAAGGTAAACATTATAACTAGTTTATTTAGTTTACCTACTTGCAATGTCCAGAAGTGGATTTACATGCATCAGAGGAGAATTGTCATTTCTGTTTTCACAAATTTCACAATTTCCGTCTCAAATAACATCTCAGTTTACACATGTAATCATGGTTCCCTGAGGGAAAGAGACGCTGCATCGGAAAATGCTTTGGGAAAACTTTTGCGAGACCATGCTCTGAATCACGTGTGTAATCAGTCCAACGAATGGCATGTGGTCACATACGTGCGGTCGAGACAATGGCAGCTTCTGATTTGAGAAGGAAGTGCTCGCAGGGATGCAGGAAGTATGGCATCTCGTTCCCTCGGGGGACCATGGTTACATATGTAACCTGGGACGTTCCACTTTGAGAACTCACAATGCATCAGAATACGCTTTGGGAATGAGTATGCCCATGCCCCCATAATGACAAATCCTTGCCTAGTGTGGAACGGCACATCTAGGCTGAGAGAACTAAGGAGCCAGGAGTGGCATCAAGTTGTAAGTGAATCATTTATGATTTTATAGGGAATTTGGACAGAATCACTGTTTTACGGCTGAGCACTGAGTCGGCCAGCGATTCATTGAACGAGCCATATAACATCAATTCTGCACTGGATATTAAAATCCAAAATATGGTGAAAAAACTATTAATTAGCACAGTAACAAGATCGGCAGTTTAAGACATTAACTTGTAAACACAAAACACAAGATACTTCTCTTTTCAATATAAATAAGGCTAAGTCAATATAAACTAATCTAACACAATCACATTCACAAGCACTCACACATTCACACAAGTTGCAGGAAGAGAGAAAATGAGGAAAGAATGAGTTTAAGAGAATGAAAATGTGAAATCCCAAGTTTATAGCAATATGTGCAATTGCATAGACCTGAACAACCATCAATCACTTAATTAACCCTCTCATTGAGCTCCTCAATGAAGCTAAAATTTATATTAAATGCATGGTTAGGCTTGCTTCAGTCTTGGGGTATTGTGGACAGATTTATGACGTTGTCTTGTTATCCTGGGCCTCTTTGTGGAATTTGGCTCTTTGGGCTCTTCCAACACCAATCTGATTGAATCTTAAATTGTCTGATTCGCTCTGATACCCTACAAAGGTCAAGGCTATAAAACCTGATGAAATTCAGAGGGGTGGACCATCCCGCAGCATTGCAAATATCATGCATCAATACACTGGATGAGAAACACTTGGAGGCCGCCATACCTCTAGTGGAATGAGCCCTGACCCCCAGTGGTGAGGGGAGACCAGAGGACTCGTATGAAGTAGTGATAGCATCCACTATCCACCAGCTGAGGGTCTGCTTGTTCTCAGGAAGACCCTTCTTATGAGGACCGTAGCAGACAAATAACTGGTCCGACTTTCTCCACAGGGCAGCTCTGTGGACATATCACACAATTAAGCTTTTCCTGGTCAGGGTCAGGAAAGGGAGGAGGACAGAATGGCTGTAGAGCGACTGGCTGTCGAACAACAGAGGGCACCTATGGAACATACCCCAGCCTGGGGTACAGAAATGCTCTAGCCATACCAGGCACAAACTCGAGACATGATGGGGCCACTGACAGTGCCTGAAGGTCACCGACTCTCTTCAGGGAAGAGATGGCTAGTAGAAATGCAGTCCTAACTGTAAGAAATCTCAAAGAAACCTCTTCCAGGGGTTCAAATGGAGCTCTTGAAAGGGCCTCTAAAACCACATCCAAATCCCAAGAAGGCATCCTTGGGCGTACCGTAGGCCTCAGCCTCCTGGTACCCCGGAGGAAACGTGTCACTAATGGGTTCCTCCCCAGAGACTGCTCGCCCAAAGGGGCGTGGTGAGCAGCAATAGCAGCCACGTAGACATTCAAAGTGGAGGAGGATAACCCTGTGGCAAATCTCTCTTGCAGAAATTCCAACACTGGCCCAACAGGGCAATTGACTGGTTCTAACTTACTGCTGTCACACCATGAAGTGAATAGATGCCACTTAGCAGCGTACGATTTCCTTGTAGAGGGAGCTCTGGACTGGAGGATGGTCTCAACAACCTCAGTTGAGAGACCGGATGGAATAAGCTGTGCCCCCTCAGGGGCCACACCCACAGCTTGCATAATCATGAAAGATGGTGCCCCTCGCCTGAGAGAAGCCTCGGCCACATCTGTACCATGGCATCCAGCCCCAGTGGAGCCGAATGCTTGAGGGAGAACCACAGGGGACATTGTGAGGTCTCTCAAGATGCAAACAAGTCTACCTGGGCTCAACCAGTCTTTCCAAATCTGCTCCACCACCTCAGTGTGGAGCTTCCATTCCGTGGGCCTCAGCTCCTGTCTCGACAGGATGTCTGCTCCCTGATTGAGGTTCCCAGGGATGTAAACTGCCCTCAGGGAGAGCAGTTATCCCTGGGCCCACAGAAAGATCTGCTGTGCCAGCCTGTAAAGGGGGTGCGAGTGCAGACCCCCCTGGCAGTAGATGTATAAGACCACCGATGTGTTGTCTGTGTGTACAAGCACATGATGGCCTCTCAGGTCTGGGAGAAATTGCTTCAATGCTTGAAACACGGCCAGCATCTCCAGGAATGATGTGCCACATGAGATGGGGACCTTCCCACAGACGCTGGATGGAGCGGCCACTCATGACCGCTCCCCAGCCCATGAGGGAGGCATCTGTTGTTAGCGTTACGTGATGACACAGAGCCCCCAACACGGTGCCTTGTAACACGAACCAAGGTTTCTTCCACATGTCTAAGGCACATAAGCATCGCCGTGTGACCTTGATCATGCGAAGCGGGTTGCCCCTTGGGGAAATCCCTTTGGCCCTGAGCCACCACTGCAAGGGTCTCATGTACAGCAGGCCAAAAAGTATAGCATTGGACGCAGCTGCCATCAGACCCAACAGTTTCTGGAACTGTTTCACAGTGAGTGACTGTCCTTCTCTCTCTCTCTTGACTGCTGTGAGGATAAACTCAATCCGAGCAGGAGACAGACGTGCCTGCATCGTGGTCAAATCCCACACTACGCCTAGATAAGTGGTCCTCTGTAGTGGAGACTTTTCTTTGTGTTTAATCTTAACCCCAACTCTTTCATGTGAGCGAGAACGACATCTCGATGCCAAATCACTATCTGGTCTGATTGAGCTAGTATCAACCAATCGTCGATGTAACTCAGTATGCGGATGCCCTGGAATTGCAGGGGAGCCAGAGCAGCATCCACACACTTGGTGAAAGTGCGAGGTGAGAGTGCAAGAAGAACCCGGTATTCCTGTGTTGAGGAAGGACTGATATGTGGAAGTATGTGTCTTTCAGATCTATCATTACAAAACAGTCCTTGGACCTGATTTGAGACAAGGCCTGTTTGATCGTGAGCATTTTGAAGTTGAGTTGCATGACTGAGTGGTTCAACAAATGCAGATCTAGAATCAGATGTAACCCCCCATCCTTCTTCGGAATGATGAAGAACCAGCTGTAGAACCCGGACTCTCTGTCGAGAGGAGGGACCACCTCAGTGGCCTCCTTCCTCAAGACAGTGTCTACTTCTTGTACCGTGACCAGAGCCTGCTCGGGGCCCACCAGAGTGGGAAACACCCTGTTGAATAGGGGGCGGACGAGACCCGAACTGAATCTTGTAGCCTCTTTCTACAGTGTGCAGGACCCTATGAGACACATTTGACAGAAGCTTCCATGCTGCCAGATGATTTACTAAGGCAACCAGTTTCTCGAGACTGGCCTCTGGTGTATTTAGAGCTGCTAGCTCGGTGCCCTGAAGCAGAGGACCGGCAGGAGAGGTAGGCGGAAGCTGTGAGATACACTCGCTGGAGATCGCTGTGCCCTGAAGCACCGGGGGTGGCAGGGTTAACGAGACTATCTCCTGAGGGCACCGAGGAGAGACAGGTACTGTATGCTGAGGTGTGAACAGCTCTTCCCCAGAGGGGCTTGCCCTCAGATGTCCTGACACCCTCATGTCAGGACCTCTTGGCTGAAGCCTTTTTATTAAAAAAAAAAACAGTCCTCAGACCCATCATCTCTTTTGAAGACTTCGACCTGGAGCGAAACCCCCCCCCCACCTCCTGCCTTTCTTTCTGAGGGGGAGTGTGAGTGGCAATGCTCCGTTTCTGGACTTCGCGATATGAGGAGCTGGTACACGGCTGGGGCTGATCCCGCCTATCAGCCCCATGAGAACGGCGAGGGAGAAATCGCTGAAATGCAGCCGCTTGTTTCTTGGCCTCCTGGAACCTGGCGGCGACTGTGTTTACAGTGTCACCGAACAGTCCAGAAGGCGTTCTGGAGTTCTTTAATTCTTCTCCCTCATCCATCTCTTTTAGCAGGTCAGCCTGGTATGCCTGCAACACTGCCATAGTGTGCAAGCAAGTTCCAGCCTGACCCACTGCCATGTACGCTTTACCCACCAAAGCTGAAGAAGTCCAAAGCGGCTTGGTGGGTAACACCGGGGCCTTAAGGAAAGATACACCACTAGGAGAAAGATAGCCCACAAGCGTATCCTCAACCCAGGGGATCTTTCCATAACTGCACTCATTCAGGCCTATCACATTAGTATAGTGGGAAACATTGGGACTGAAGAGGCGGGTCGACTATGGCTTATTCCACGATCTGGGCAGCTCAGTGAGGAGGCGGTGACTTCGAGCACAGGAAGCATTCATCAAGCTTGCTTTTTGGACGCTCCTGACGTTCTTTTTCTGCTGGCCACTTGATATTTAATTTAGCCACTGCCCCAGTCACCACCTCCAACAGCTCCTCAAACAAGACAGACTGTGGTGGCAAGTCCACAGACTCATCTCGTTCGGCGCTCCCGTCAGCCTCCTCCTCAGAAGAAGACAATTCGAGTGTCAAGCCCTCTCCCAGGGCGGAAGAAACCGTTTCAGAACATGTTTCCGTCCCTTGAAAGAGAGTGCTAGATCTGGCAGGTGAAGAAGAAGAAAGGGACATGCCTGTCTCCATTCTCTCTGCTGGATCCATCTGGAAACCCCACGATTTAAGGCGCCGCTCTGCCTCAGCAGAGGTGGGACCCGAACCGTGGGGAACACTGGTGAGAGCACCATCCTCAAAGAGTGCTCTCTGGGTGTGGAGTGTCCACATTGAGAGACGAACACAATGCGGACAGTCAGCTCCCTTGAGAGCTGACCGAGCGTGCTCCGCTCTCAGGCCTTCAACGCACAAACTGTGTGTATCCCCACCCATAATGAAACGATGGCAGGGAGGAACACACAGCCTGAAACGCTGCTTGTCAGACTCTTTACTCTTGCCAGACTTTGCCATAATGAGTATGAAACAGGTCATACAACAATAAATATGATGTGACACACATAGAGTGCTTACCGAACAACAGAATCTGCCGCTGTCTCCACTGCACGTGCTTTTATGCTTCCTGGTCGTTACGTCATTCCCGCCGATGACGACACGCCATTCCGTTGGAATGATTACACACGTGATTCAGAGCGTGGTCTTGCAGAAGCGTTCCCAAACCGTTCTGACACAGTGTGAGTTTCCGAAGGCGAACACATTTTTAGAATAAAATGTACAACTTCATTTTTACTTTTATTATTTACCTTAATTTTTCCCTCATAAAATCTTCCTCATATTTCATGTCTCATAGTTGCTTCACACAATAAATATTAAAATAGATTATGATTAGTTTTCATACTTTATAATATCAAATATAAAAATAAAATAAAATAAATATGTATGTATTTAACAAAAATTAACATGTAGGAAGAAAAGTGTCCATAGTTGGAAAGAACTAAAGACCTTCTAGGCATTAAGAAGAAATGAAATCTAAGAAATCTAAAATTGTAGTATTAATGAAACGAGTCTCCTCTTTCAGTAAACAAGAGCAGAGATATGCTTCTAAAATGCAGTCAACACTGTAGATGTTTAACAATTTATATTCCGTACATATTGCTTAATTCTGGGTTAGGCATTGAATATTAGGTCCATATCAAGAAATGCCTACAGACTCTTAACGTGACCTCTATATCGAATGATTTTGCAGAAGGCAATAACTGAATCACCTTGAAGAGCTTATCTTAAGTGCAGATGTGCTCACACCCTGAATCTCTACTAACTGGGTCTTATCGCTTGAACCTTTGCTGAACTTAAACGCTGAATAAAACATTAAAACACAGTGCTCCTGTGTGTTTATTGCTAGTGCAAGCATAAATTACACAGGACAAACATTAGCAGTGTTTCCCCTGATGCTACACTCACAGACCTTGTGATATACAAACAGTTCACATCAAACCTTGGTGCAGGTGTTACACATTGTGTGAAACTGTACAGGCACATTTAGATCACATTCCCATGTTGGTTGTTCCTTGGAGTTGGATTTTTGATGTCAAAATCCTTACCTTTTCATCAAAGTACTATCGTGTTTATTTATTTATTTATTTTTGTCATCATCCAGCAAATTTTAAACAGTAAAATAATTTAATAAAAAAAGTCAGCAAATATTGTAATAAGTTAATTGTATTAAAAAATCAAAACCTAACCCATTCTTGCTAGCACCAAAGCACTAGAGAATGCGTAGTCCCCTGACAGCCCTACATTGTCTTAAGTATTTTTATAACAAAAGAATGGTTTTGTCTGTGGAAGGTGGTCTAAAGAAATAATTTATGCTAATTCCCAAAACAAGCTTTCAAAGGTAAATCCTCTTGGGGAGTGAGCTATTTCATGTAATTTCGTTCAAGGAATCCTTTCAATATGGAATTTGTTCAAGCTCAAAAAATATCTGTAAGGTATTTAGGTTGTTGCACAGTTCAACCTGACTGTCAGGGATAGTTTACATAATATGTATGAACATTCAGCACTGAGCGGAAAAACAAGATGAATAGCCCACCTTTCTTTATTCCAAACGGAGCTGTAAAAATATGAAACATAAACCAAATGCCATTGCCATAAACTACAGCAGAACAGAAATGCATATAGTGCTCATAAATGACTAGAATTTGGACAGTCGTTTAAACCAACTTTATTACAGCCTTAAATTTGGGATTTTCTCATTTTGTTGGGTGACAGGTAGGGCAGAATAGTTTTTCGTAAAACTATTTTTTTCTTCCTAATTTAAATGGAACATAATGTTTTCTGAATTGACTATCAAAATCTTGTTTTATTTAAAGTTATATCTAGTTTGAAGCCATATTTATGTTCTGACTGCACTTCTGGGACAAGTAACAAGTGTTATTCTAAAATGGTGGACATGTTCATCGTATATTTGTATATTTTCCTATTTATCTTATGTTACATTCATTTTGTTTTGCCTTTTGTAACTTATTTTAATTTAGTTAACAGGTCTTCTGCTAAGTTTTAATCTATATATATAGTAAAGTAAACAAATTATTATAACAGTGTATCAGACTAATAAAATGCATAGAGAGAGAGAGAGAGAGAGAATCTGTAAAAAGATTTTATAGCAAATAGACACATGTACTGCAACCAGAAAGTTGGCATTACTTACTAGAAAAGTATTTTAACTATTAATCAGAAGACAGGAAGCATGTAAAATATTGTTTACAACAGGTTTTCTGCAAAGTTTTGATCATGCTGATACTTTAGAGTCCTTTAAAAAATCTAGCTTAAGCTTTATGGGGTTAATAATAATAATAATAATAATACAAAAAGTTAAAAAGGTAAGTTACTCAGTTTTGTTTGAAGATTACAAAGGTTTTTTTTTTCCTTGGAATAAAATACACAGATGAATCACTCTCAATAAGTCCAGCAACATTTATAAATTAAATAGTGTCAACAGTTGTGATACTGCACTGATTTGCCACTTGATCCAATTTAAAATTGGGGTCATGAAGCAAAGTCAGTTGAAAACCACTGACCTGTGTGACATGCAGGAGAATTTTCCATCCTAGGGAACCAAACCTATTAAAGGAATATCACAGAATAGGAATTAGCTTGAAAATTTAATTCCATGAATCAAAGTCAAATAAATAAATTTAATCTCAATCTCTGTGGAATTCATGTATTATAGAACTGAAGCATATGGAGCTCCGCTTTCTCCTTGAGTCAATAAAAACCTAATAGTTATTCAAACAGACATGCTACAGCCTTTTCCCAATAAATGGGCCAGTCCTGGTCAATTATTCTTTGATTTCTCTGCCTCCATTGCATGAAATGGTATTGTCTGGACCCGTGAAAGGCAGAGAAATTGATGTTTGTTGTCATTTGGAAAAGATTTTCCTTTTCAAATAGTTGTGGGCATTTTAAAATGGGTACAGTACAATACAGCTGATCTTCAGTGAAGGAACTGAAGACAACAGAAGGCAACTATGTTATGTATTATACTTTCAAATGATTTGTCATTAGTGTCATTCATTGTTAACAACTATACACAAGAGTCATTAATCAGGAAAGCAAACATGTGGGCTGGCCACCATTAAAATGGCACTTCTAAAGGAGTGATAGGCCTGTGACTCATTGGAGTGGGATACAGAAACTCATTAGAGGTCAATAAAAATGAAGTTATCATCCAGCAGGCCAGCAGAAGGAGCAGTTCTGCTCTCAGGGGTCAGTTTCTCTCAGCAGTGGCCAAATGAATCACATTTATTCCTGCAAACAAGAACCACCTCAGATCTAAAGCACATGCTTAAAGGATGTCTGACGCTGGCTGTTTTTCTTTGAATGTGCTCGTTTGACATTTTTCCATTTCATTTCAAGAGGCATCAGGTATGTAACTAGACAGAAATATGGAAAACAGAAAGCGAAAGCTTGATAGGAGATTTCCTATCAATGTAAAGGGATTTCAGATTTGTCATCTTCAAAACCCTTCAGTGCTTTTTTATGCACAAAAGCTCAATGGCTTTGAACTTGTCACTCTTGTTTACCCCCTGAAATCGAGCATGTCTCTGGAGACATGAATTGTGCAAGTTTGCAGGAATGTAATAGGATGGTTTTATTACTATGGTGGCAAAGCATGTTGAGTTGACTTAGAAGATGCTGACATCTGAAATCTGAACCAAAGATTACAAGGTATATGCACAAAGATCTGCCCTTGCAACATCCTTCCTCTGGTCACTTTAGTTTCAACAGAACAATGAATTAACCTTGCCGTGGGTACATGATAGTATTTTTATCTGAGCTAACAGTGAATGATGTAAGACTGAAAAAATGGGGTAAGAATGGATACATAACCCTTTCTGTTTTCTGGGTTTCTGAAAATGGGGCAACAACTACTTCCCAAGTATAGGCCCAAAGCTATGTGGAACTCTACTGCAGAAACAAGAACAGGAGGTTTGCCAGGTATTATTAAGGGCATTTTCTGCCTCTTTCAAGTACACCGACAGTTGGAAACTCACACCTCTGAGTCGAAAAGCTCTGCAGAACACAACACAGTTCAGTTCAGGTTTTGTTCCTGTCTGATATTTTCAGTGCAGTCAAATCAATAATATTACTGAATATTTGTCTTTTAAATGTCACACATTCAAGTCAGAAACATAACATGGATGAAGCCTAAAGTAAAACAAATAAATAAACACATACATGCATACATACATACATTTCTAACACTTACTATTACATACATGGTGTAACTATTTATGTAACTATTATATTGACAATTTGCTGAAATGTCTTCACTTTTCTTCACTCTCAGGCCATCCAAGATCTAGATGAGTTTGTTTCTTCAAGGGAACAGATTTGGAGAAATTTAGCATTACATCCCTTGCTCACCAGTGGATCCTCTGCAGTGAATGGGTTCCATCAGAATGAGAGTCCAAACAGCTGATCATATCATCACAATAATCCACAAGTAATCCACAAGACTACAGCCCATCAGTTAATGTCTTGTGAAGTCAAAAGCTGTTTATTTGTGAGAAATATCACAAAAAAATCCATCAAGCATTTTAAATTTAAACCGTACGTTGTTTTAACTGAACTTAACAACTTGTATCGTATAGATATCAGAGTTTCCCATTTGTTAATATGCTTTGCATGGTCATTCCTGAACATTCATGTAATACAACATTTCCAACTTTACTTGAAGGGCACATAAGTACACAGAGTAAAAGGAACTAAAGGTGAGACTAATTGGTAACTATAACAAACTCAGGAAATGAATACAGGAAGTTAAAATGGAAACAATAGAAAAGAACGCAAACTATTATATTAAACAGTTGTATTAATTATACTTTATAAGTTTTGTACTAACTTGACTGTGTTTTTAATAATAAATATGTACATACAAACATATTAAAGCATTGGTTGCTTGTTCATAAAGAAAGGTAAATTGTTTCCCATATGCCTTGAACATGAAACCTGGAAAGGGAACATCAAATGAAAATGGTGCACGAATTGAAAATGGACGAAAAAAGAGGGGATTTTGCCCCCTTATTTCAGAAGTCCACTACAAGTCACTCTGCTGTATATATTGAATAAATCTTACTGGTGGATTTGTGCTAAGATACATAACAATAGACTGAGCTGAGCAGAAGAGATATTCATTGACCTTCATTGTAAACCAGTAATGTCTCTGTCACCTCAGCCTTAGTCATCAGGAGTGAGAGAACTTTGAAGAGAATGAAAGACAGCATATAATAGAAGGTCAGTCAGCCTTCATTTTCCAGAATGATTGAGGTTTAATTTCCTTGGAAGTGCTGTGCAGTGGTGGGAAGAAAATATTTTGAATCGTGCAAATAGTTTGAAGTGATTTGGGATTATTATTTATTTACTGTTTTAAGAAAAATAATTAATTCCAGGTCAAATAATGAGAGCATCAAACTGCTGCTATTGTATAGCGGTTATAATAAGAAACATTCCTTCTTTTAAATCATCATCATTTTTGCCTTCCTTCTCTTGCCTTCAGGTCCAGGCTGAAGAGAGGGCAGGTAGACATGAGGTGCATCGCTGTATATACATTTTTTGAAGAAATGACTTTTTTTCTGTTTTTAGTTAGAATTTATATCCAAAAACTGCCACCATTGCTCTGTCCTAAAACTCGATTACATTCCTACTTGGTCATTGTTTTAAGACATTTTACAATACCAAAGTTTGGATTTCTGAAAGAGGTCTCTTATGCTCAACTAAGTTTTTATTTAATCAAGATACAGTAAAAACAGTAATATTGTGAAATAGTAAGTTTTTTTGTCACATGATCCTTAAGAAATTTTAATATAAAAATTCAGCTTTGCTATCACAGGAATAAATGACATTTGAAAGTATTTTCAAATTAAAAACAGTTATAATACTATTTTAAGTAAAAATATGGAACAATATTACTGTCTTTATTGTATTTTTGATCAATACATGCAGAGAGAGACTTCTTTTAAAAACATGAGAAAATCTTAATTATTCCAAACTTTTGACCAGTACTGTATATTCACGCCCAACTTGAAGGATATTGCAAAAGTAGGCAACTAAATTATGCTGATAAAATACCTAAAACTTAAAATGCCTAGTTTAGCCAATTATAATACCTAGTTTTAGTCCAATTCTACTCAGTTGCAATAACGGAGGTCCAGAATTCACTTAGATGAGTTCAGTGGAAAAATAAATCCAAGATGGTGACTAAAGCAAGAAAAATATTGATTAAGAATATGCATACAGTATATGCCATTTAATAATGAAAAGTTTATACAGAAAATAGTTCAGTGTAAATAAATGTATATTTTACTTTAAATAATTAGTTAAGTGCAAGTATTTATTTGAACATTAGAGTATTACACTGTTGGCTTAGCAACATACTAATATTAATCAATGAGTCGAGTCTTTTGTGAGGAGTGCTACTTCTGTGTTGTGTAGAGTTGCTGCCTATTGAAATTCATGCCAAATTAGTCACATATTAGGTTATATTATGGTTAGCATGCAACCTTACAAGGCAGATGCCTTTCTACGTAGCTGAAAGTAAGGCTGCTCACTAGCTTTTTGTTTTTGTGAAAAGTTTTTATGACCTGTCAAACCTTTTCTGAGTGGATGAAACCATTAGTATTAGCAAATCGTACTGATGTAACTTTCTTTTTCCAAATATCTCTGTCCTCTGGCTCATAAATTATGACTTTAAACTGAATTTCTTTCATCATCACAGTGCTGGAAGGCTTCTTTTTTGAAAGCACTTGGTTCTTCCAACTGGGAGCTTTGTCATTGTACTGAATAATTATAATGTTGTAGCCTTGTGTCCATTATTATTGTTTAATGAAAAAGTTTTTCTAACTTCCCAATTTTGTAGACATTTTGGGCAGCAATCTGTGTATTGTAAGAGTAGTAGCATTATTTACTTATTTAAATGTTCTACTATTCTCATGTCATATATGTATGATCATATGTATGTATGTAGGTACCAAGAGCTCCTTAAAAACCACAACAAATTCCTTGTGTGTTTGTGCACACTTGGCAAATAAAGCTCATTCTGATTCTATTATAAGGCGGCTGGAAGATTCAAGTGAATTTCTTATTAAACTGAAAGTAATAAACAAACTTGATAAAGACTCACAGCATGACTGCAATCAATTTAGCATGCTGTAATTGCAAAAGCAAGAGTTATTTGAAATGATCTCAATATGAAAGCGCAAGCTTGGGAACTTACTGCATGCTTACCATGTTTTAAATTTTACAGTGTTACATCTTATACAGATTGAGCTCTCAGGAGAGGCCTCTTTGTGTTTCATCACATTTGATTGTATTGTCACATGCACTGTATATCCATGAATGTATGATTAGAGCTTCTCTTCTTGTTTGTTCAGGACCCCTGTTGTGCTTGCAAGTGTTCTTGTAGCTACCTTGCTTTGTCTGGTTTATAGTCCGCATTCATCTTTACTTGAAAATCTCAGAGTTCCAGGACATGTATCATATAAAAATCTTCATTAATTCACAGTGGCGCTTTTGTATTTTGGCTTTGAGAGAACAACATGAGTAATCTGCAACTGCAAAGCAGTAAATCAGCTCTCCTAAGCCAAAACAAACTTCTAAGTCAATTAAAGTGTTTCCTGGAGGGTTTTCTTGATGACTGCAAAGTAAATTGAAAACAAAACAGCAGCTGTTTGGCAGCTCTTTGTAATTCGGTGAAAGTCAAAATGAGATAACAGTGTTAAACAGTCCTGATAAAACATTTCAGAACAATATGTTCCAACAAGCTGTCCCTATGCAGCTTCTGCTGATTCATCTATCCTTAGCATTCAGACAACGGTCCTATTTGGGAGTCGGTATGATCCAGTGCATGCATTTAAAAAGGTGAGCTCCCCTTTCACTGCTTGGAGCCTGTCCTTGTATATTGACTCATCACTTTGATGACAATGATTAAAGTCATTTAAAAAAGTTATGTTCACACTGTGCTGTGTGAGTTGGGAGTAAACCATCTGCTTATAACATGACCTTTGGCCTGAGCACTGATGCAGTCTCCATATTTTCTCACCTCTGTACCTAATCCTGGTGTGTTCCTGTGAATTGGGCTGGGGCAACACATGCTGTGGAAGGTGAACAGTAGGAAAGTTAATGCTGAGTCATAACCTCTCATTCCAGCTGACTTCATTATGGTAATTTGCCCGAGTGGACAGTTACTGATAATAATAAGAGTTTAAATTTTTAATGACACAAAGCCATACTCAGCATTGTCTGTGAAATATGAAACATCACATTGTGGATAATCCAGATTCTGAAAACTCTCCAGTAGTTTATATTAAAATATTTTTGCAGTAAAAAACAACTCATTTGTAATGCAAATGCCTCAGAAAAACACACCCAGAAAAAATAAAGAATTATAAAGAAATAAATGAAGAACAAATTATATTTAGCATAAAGAAAATTTAAATTTTTAGGATTATTGGGAGAAAAATCACAGTAAAAAGTACAAAATTAAAATCTGCATGAATTAAGTCAGAATAATAAATAATACATAACTGTTTCTCACATTATACATTTTTGCATTATGGTAATAAGATTTTTTTTTTCTTTTTTTTTGGG